>CM050168.1:129568704-129621204 GCA_027410445.1 Discoglossus pictus
ACACTAAATACACATGCACACACATTATTCATATACACACACATTATACACACACACACACTATTCATATACACACTATACACACACACACACACACACACTATACACACACACACTATATACACATGCACACACATTATTCATATACACTGTAACAGGGCGCCCCCTTCTGGCGGGGTTTGCGTCCTGCACTTTCTTATCTCTTTTACCCAGGGAGGAAGACACAGCAGGCTTGTCAGAGTTTTACTGCTATTTATTTGTCAGCACAAAAAAAATAGAACAAAAACAGTGCTTATCTTCAGTAAAGAAAATAAAACCCTACATAAACGTGCTTACTACACTCAGGAACACCCTAACTATATCCGGCCAGCTTCTCTGGCTCCGGAGAGTGCCACCTTGTGGCCAGGATGCAAACAGTCTCTTATTTGCGTTGTATCGCCACCTTGTGGCCAGGGAACAAACAGTCTCTTATTTGCCTTTTCCTCTACAGCTTCTATCAATTGTTTGTGAAGCATAGGGCCCTTGTCACCCTCTTGTAATGAGGAACTCTTACTCTCACTCTCAATGCACTCTTCTTCTCCCTGGGACCTTTGTAATCCTTTTCTGGATACAATGAGAATAACATGCATTGGCACCAACCTTTTATCCCTTATTCCTTCCGGCTTCTTAGGGATAGGGTCTTCAGATAATCCTGTCTCAGTGGAATATCTCCAATATGACAGAGGTCTTCTCTGTGCGCAAACTCTGGAACTCCGCAGCCTTTCTGACTGTCTCGCTCCAGCACAAATCCCAGCTCTCAGGATCCCCGCAGCTGAGCTGTCCAGGGCTTTCACACACAGCTCACGGCTCTTAGGCCCAAGCCTAAGTGAGAGAGACTCCACCCATCTCTCTGCTGCTTTTAAAGGCAGTACACAGCTGAGCTTCCATTTAGCCACTGATAACTGAATGGAATTAACTCCTTTCATTCTCAGGGGAGAAGTCTTACAGAGCTCTCTTGTGACCCCTAATGGCACTCCATCACAACACACATATTATACACACACACACTATACACACACACACTATATACACATGCACACACATTATTCATATACACACACATTATATATACACACACACACTATATACACATGCACACACATTATTCATATACAGACACATTATACACACACACACTATATACAAACACACACACTATATACACACGCACACACTATATACACATGCACACACATTATTCATATACACACACATTATACACACACACACATTATACACACACACACTATATACACACACACACACACACTATATACACATGCACACACATTATTCATATACACACACATTATACACACACACACTATGTACACATGCACACACATTATTCATATTACTATGTAATATAGACAAATCAGAAGTTCGAAAATTGGATGACTGTGGCAGAGATTATTTAATCGAGTTAAATGGGATGGAGTCAAACTATGAAGAATAGTGGAGCACTGTGATAAGTTTTGGTGTATAAAATAGCTTGTAATTTCTAAGGAAAGTAAATTATTATGATACCAGAGGTTAATTTGATATAGGTAATAGAAGAGGGGGACATAATAGAGAACAGAGTAGAGTTTGAAGGAGAGGGTCTGACCTGTGAGGGAAGATATGTTCCATGAGGCAGTGTTACAATATGGAGGGCTCTAAAGAAATTATGTAATTCATGAGGGAAAATGGCGCTGGATAATGGTTAGTGTTTAATATGAATGGAAATAAATAAGAATAGTATTAGATTTAGAAAATGGAAGGTGAGCTATGAAAGCATGGTGTGTACTATAAGGAAGGAAATGGAAGTGCTGCTTTATTTGTGACTGAATTTACCTGTGACGTAGACCAACACTGTTATGGAGGCTGATAGATGAAGTAGGCATGTCTATTATGGAGAGGGTTTATTAAAGGTGGGTTTGGGGTATAAGGCTGCAAACTGTACTATGTGACAGGCAATGCTGCTTTAACAGCTGGACAGTTTCCAAGGACCTGTAACCATATTAAGAAATTCTGATTGTTCAGCCACTTACAGTCTCATACCCCTCCGTCCTACAGAAGGCACCAAGTGCTGCTTTCTTCCCCGGGGAACAGAAGAGGGAAACACATTGCAAGCCTCTGTGCTTCTTCTGTACAGCTCCATTGAAGAGTGATCCTCCCACTGCTTTGTGGTACACTATTTGACAGAGATATAGTCATAGGTACAGGAGTCCAGCCTCCATGCCTGCCTGATCTCCGGCTGCATTGTGGGAGTCTGACTCGCCGACACACAGCGGCAGCGCCGCAATGGGAGCAGTCACAGATGGTAAGCTGGCTGGGACAGGCCTCTCAACATGGGGGTATAGAGACACCACAGCCCGCTTACCGAGGGCCGCAGTTGCCGGCAAGGAGCGCCGTGTTATACCCCCATGTTGAGAGGCCTGTCCCAGCCAGCAACTGAGGCCCTCGCTACGCAAGCCCGCAAGCGTTAGCAATGGCTCAAGCGGGCTTGCATGCTCACAACTATATATGTGATCTGTTCAGAACTATTCCTTTACCAGTTCCTAATATGATAATCAAAAAACGTTAAGCCGTACTGGATAATTTAATTTACAATGGGAAGAAACTCAGGATTGGTTTATCGTCTATAGGTGACACCTGGTTCAAGAGAAGGTAGCATTAATTACTAATAATATGGCTTTGGGACATTTTTGGAGAATGTGTGACCAAAGGGGTTCCCACATGCACGTTTTGTGGGACTGTGCTCCTGTTAACAAATTATCGGTACAATGTCTTAATTTCATCTCTACGGCCCTAGATAAAATTATTGAGCCCTCATGTGAGATGGCCCTTTTTAATATTTTCCCAGAATCTCTGAATTTTGCTGAAATGTTTTTTATCACACATATTGTTTTGTCTTTAAAATGGCTAATAGCCAAAAGATGGAATCAACTTCAGGTTCACACTTTAGGCGAACTATTAGTAATAATTGATAAAAATAGAGAACTAAAAAAAGGATGTTAACACATTAGGGATAGTTTTATCCACAAAGAACAGATGTATTATTTGGGATAAAACTTCGCAAAGGTGGAATTTAAATTTCCGATTGTCAAACTCTGTCCCCCTGCCCTTCACATTTTTGGAATATGTGTTTATGCATACTGTACAATTGTATTTGTTGATGAATATATGTATTTTTGTACTGGGGAGCTTTGAACCTTTTTGTATGTTTGAATTATAATAAACAAAAAAACAAAAAAAAAACTCATCTAAAGTGGACCATTTTAAGAAATCCACTTTTGCCATTTTTTCTTTGCATTATTATACAAATAAGCAGCTTCTTCTTTATATAAATATATTTATTCAAATTTCCAATAAAAAACAAAATTAACATACTTACCAGATAGTCCATATAGTCAATGTATTAACAGCAATGAGACAGATCACAACGGAAGTTAAGATCTTTAGTTTCTAAAGAGAACATTTAATTTACACATTGTTTATATAATCATTCCAAAATATGCCATTTGGATATATCTAGGAAGCTACTTGGATTCACAAATCTGAAACCTCTTTCTACTTCTTATTTCTATCCATTAGATCAGCGATCTCTGCGCAAGTTGGAATGTCTCGGTTTACAATAATTAGCCATTTAGCTACAAGTTAAATATGAGAGCTCAAACATTTCTGGTTTATTTCCAATTTTTACTTTTACTATTCTGGACATCTGTAACACACTTAGCTTTCAAAATGCCTATATCTTATAGCAACTTCATCCCATATGTATAAATGTACTGTACCATCTATGAATAATGTTGAAGAAAAGTTCTTTATTTCAGTGGTTTTCTACCTTTTTACATCTGTGGACCGGTGAAAATAGTAGAAATATTTTGAGGACCGTTTAAGCAGAAATAAAAAATATAATTTAAACAGTATTTTGTATAAATAGTGCTAAAACAGTATTAGCAAACAATACGCACAGGAGCAACACATTTAAGAACATTCTGGGAAGGCAAGGTGAACAGGAGGTGACTACAACATGTTGTCGACAGGTGAGCTGAAAAAATACTAGCAAACAATGTAGGAAACCCTGATTACATTCATCCACGTGCTGCCAGAAAAGCTCTGTCCCGCTCCAGTATGCTACATGATACAGCAGTACCATGTTTTAAGCTTTTTCGCAGACCCATATAAAATTTCTGTGGACCGGGTTGAAAACAACTGCTTAATAAGATATACATCTAGACGAGTTTAAATCTAGTACAAATGCTCTATACCAAATTTCTTCCATCCAAAATATCTATTTTTTTCCGAACTAATCATCCTTGTACTCTTACCTACTTCAACTTTCAATATAAGATCATGACAGTTGGAAATTATATATATATATATATATATATATATATATATATATATATATATATATATATATATATATTGTATGTATTATATTAAATATAATATATATTATATGAATTATTATATTAACCACTATTCATAAATGTAGATCTTAAAGACATATAATCTAACCATGTTGTTCATTTTAGTAGTTATCTACTTTAGAATGAATAGAAGGATTGCAAACAATTATTAGAATATAACTTTTAAAAGATATTTTTACTGAAATGAAAATGTAATCCCCAAGTAGGTAATATATTTGCTATCCCAATTAAATTGATAGTTTTGTTTTAGCTTACTATTTGTTGAGAATGTAAACCCCTCATTACAGTTTGATTTAAAAGTATTGATTTTTTAAATATGAATGTTTACTAAAGGCATTATAACATATATGCAAAATAACAAATTTTCTTGGTCTGACAGGGTCACAATCTCATCATCTGTGAAAAGTAGTGATGTCGCACACATCAAATTTTCGGTTCGCGAACCGCGGACGCGAACTTCATCAAATGTTCTCGAACGGGCGAACCGGGCGAACCGCCATAGACTTCAATAGGCAGGCAAATTTCAAAACCCACAGGGACTCTTTCTGGCCACAATAGTGATGGGAAAGTTGTTTCAAGGGGACTAACACCTGGACTGTGGCATGCCGGAGGGGGATCCATGGCAAAACTCCCACGGAAAATTACATAGTTGATGCAGAGTCTGGTTTTAAGCCATAAAGGGAATACATCACCTAACATTCCTAAATTGTTTGGAATAACATGCTTTAAAACATCAGGTATGATGTTGTATCGATCAGGTAGTGTAAGGGTTACACCCGCTTCACAGTAACAGACCAATCTCCCCGTTTAATGCACCGCAAACAACCGCAAACAACCGCAAACAGTCCCTTTGCACAACCGCAAACTCCCCATTTGCACAAGGTTGGATACCAAGCTAGCCATGTCCTGTTCCTTGTCCTCACTGATGTCATTGAAGGTCTCTTCCTCCACGCAGCCACCAAGGGTCCCCGAAAGGTGACAACAAGCCCCCTGGGATGCCTGCTGTGTTTGGTCTTCCACCTCCTCAAAGCCACCTTCCTCCTCTGACTCCTCTTCTTCAGACTCCTCTCTCTGCGTTGCCTCTGTCTGCGTTATTATAAGGTGTGTACTGTTAAGTAGTACTATTCCTATCGGTTTAATCCCTGCTATGTCCACTATTAGGGGACGTGTATATGGCATTGATTTTTGGAACAGGGAGATGGAAAAAGATGCTTGGTCGGACCTCCTACTTCGAATTTGGGGCAATGCACATGCAATGTAATGTGCCACCAGATAGGAGTGGTGTATTAAGTTGTACTATTTATTCCTATCAGTTTGATACCTGTTACGTCACCTATCAGGGGACGTGTATATGGCATGGATTTTTGGAAGCGGGAGATGGAAAAAGATGCTTGGTCGGTCCTCCCACTTCAAATTTGGGGCACAGCATTCAATCTAAGGTGCCACCAGATATGAGTGTCACTGTGCACTGGCAAAAGTTGGCAGAGTAGGCGCTGTAGGCCTCACACATGCCTGTAGGCAGGCAACTGATATTCAATCGATTACAGTAAAAAAAGTGTTGTACACTGTGCACTGGCAAAAGTTGGCAGAGTAGATGCAATAGGCTTCACACACGCCTGCAGGCAGGCAATTGCTATTCAATCTATTACAGTCAAAAAAGTGTTGTTTTATTTCACTGAGCACAATATAAGCTGTGAGACTGACACAGGCAGGCAATTGAAATTAGATTAAAGGAAAAAAGGGTTGTTTTTTTTCAATGTATGGTACACCAACTATGACTGGTGAAACAGAGCAGAATATTAGCTGTGAGCCTGACACAGGCAGGCAACTGAAATTAGATTACAGGAAAAAAATGGTTGTTTTCAATGTATGGTACACCAGCAGGTATGAGTAGTGAAAATAAGCACAATATAAGCTGTTAGGTGTTAGCCTGTCACACACACACGCTGGCAGTCAGGCATATGCAATTAGATTACACAGAAAAAAATTATAAAATAAAATAAATGATGTTCTAGCCCTAAAAAGGGCTTTTTGGGTTGCTGTCCTTGCAGCAGATATCAGATGAGTCCTTCAGGTCTGTAGTGGAAGCTAAATACACAGCCTGGCTATCTATTTCCCTATTAAATCTCCAGCAGCTGCACTATCTGTCCTCTCACAACGAATGCAGCTTCAGAATGATTCTAAAATGTATGCTGTCCTTCAGATGGAAGGCTCTGGAAGGGAGTGTATGCTGCTGATTGGCTGGAATGTGTCTGCTGACTGTGAGGTGCAGGGTCAAAGTTTCCTCAATGATAAAGAATAGGGTGCGAACCGAAAAGCGCATGTGTCCGCCGTCCGATCAAGCCAAAATCGCCGCGAATAGTCCGCGGGCGAACTGTCAGCGACATCTCTAGTGAAAAGTAATTTTTTTACTTTGATTACCTATCCAAACTCCCTTGATAATTATTGATGATTTAATATTATTATAAAATTATTGATGATTTAATTTAAGCTCCATCATCGGTTCTGTAACAAGAGGGAAAATCAACGGGGGGGGGGAGTGAGCAGCCTTGACACATACCATTACTTGAAAAATATATCACAAACCCAAACCCAGTAACAGAAACGATAGGATTTTTATGTAAGATCTTTATAGGTTTTGAACCAAATTCTCCCAATTCAAATTTTTGCAACACTAAATTTATAAACTCACAGCTGACTGTCAAATACCTTTTCGCCAGGGGCGGCCCGTCCATTGGGGCGTCAGGGCAAACGCCCCCCCAAATATTTTCTTCACCCTGCAATAAAAAAAACACAACAATGTATTAGTATAACCCAAAAACAAATAAATATAAGGTGTACATCATCATTTCAAGTCTCAATAGTATTAAAAATGAAGTAAAGTTAGTAAAGGGACACTGTCACTTTAAAATAACCCTTGCGCTACATTAACTAATGCTGTGTATCTATATAGCCCCCTGCCTGCACCCTGTGTGATCAAATTACACTAGTTATACTGTGTACACTAACCTTAGACTCTTCTCTCTCTTCAATGAGTCCTGGCCTGGCCCCCTGACCGTTAATGCATGCCGCCCACCATCACAGTGACGATATGCATGGGCGGTCATAAATGTATCAATTAATAACTGACAGTCTTCCATCATTGACCAATCAATGATGGAAGGCTGTCCAGTTACTAAGTGATCAATCTAAACCCACCCAGACCGTTAGCCCTGAGCGCCCGCCAGCAAATAGGGCCTCGAGTTTACATTTTGATTGACTGATACAGTCAATAAAACCACCAGTTGCCTGTCCCTTCCCCCTTTCTGTTTCCTGACCCTGGTCACGCTGAGACTGAGAGACCTCCCTGGCTGAATCTACTCACATCTGCTCTGCCTGCCTAACACAGTAAGTCTACCTGCCTGGCACCTGCCCTGCCCCTGCCCCTGGCCAAACCAAACCCCCTAGTAGCCCCTAATAAAAGTTAGGGGTGACCAGTTACCCCCAGTCCCCCACTATGCCTGCCTGGCCTGCCAGTGCCACCTACCCAGCCACCCACCAACTACCACCGACGACCCTAGGCCTACAATTCCTGGTGCCAGTGCCACCCCCAGCCATCACCCCCATGTGGCCTGTGCCACCCCCGATCAGGCCTGCCCTATGCTAGCTATGCCATCATGCCACCGCCGGATTACCCCGATCACGGGATCGGGGTAGTCGGGTGGTGAGCGGGGTGGCACAGGCCCACATGGGGGTGATCGGATCACCCCCTTGATGAGGCCTGTGCCACCCCTGATGACCTCCATGTCGCCGCCCTATGCCACCCCCGAGGCCCGATCACCACCGGGTGCTAGCCTATGCTAGCACCGCCCGATTACCCCGGGTATTCGGGCAGTGAGCGGGGTTGACCAGGCCACATGGGGGTGGATGTTCACCCCCATGAGGCCTGTGCCACCCCTGATCGTGGCCTACGCGGTCCGATGGGCGACCGATGGGCGCCTGAGCGTGACCGACCCCACCCTGGATGAACCAACTACCTACCTACCCCCCCCCCCCTATTTTTATTCCATTTTTAGAAGTAACAGGCATGTATATGTGCCTGTCACTTTTAAAGATAAAATAAAAATAAGGGAAGGGAAAAAAAATACAGTAAGCAAACACATTGTTAGTAACACAACACATTTTATACAAAAATAAACAGCTTTAAACAAACATTAATAAAAAATAAAATAAACAACAGCACATACTTACCTGTCAAATTGACCCCTCCAGCGTTGGCCTTCTGTCCTCTGGATATAGTCATGAAAAATAAATAATCCAATGTTGATTGAAGCCCATGTCAAATAATCCAATGTTGATTGAAGCCAATGGTCAAATAAAATAATCCAATGTTGATTGAAGCCAATGGTCAAAATAAAATAATCCAATGTTGATTGAAGCCAATGGTCAAAATAATCCAATGTTGATTGAAGCCAATGGTCAAATAATCCAATGTTGATTGAAGCCATTGTCCATCCATCCATTCTGGCCCATTGAAAGAGGCCTCCACAAAAAAAAACCGACGCTCTAAAAAAAAACAACCAACAAACTAAAAGAGCTCCTCCTACAAGGAGCCCCTCCCGCGATTAATAGTTTTTTTCCCACGGTCTGCTATATATACTAATTTTTGAAGGACTCTGATTGGCTGAAATTTTTGATTGACATCGATTTCAACCAATGAGAGTCTTTAAAAAATTAGCAAATCAGCAAGCAGGTATGGAAGCCTGTAAGGGTAAAAAAGGTTAGTGTGAACTTGTTTGACCCTGTATGTATTATACATATTACAGGGCTATTTTATGTGATATACATGTTACAGGATAATATCCTGTAACATGTACAGCCAAAAAATAGCACTGTAATATGTATAAAAAATAATGTGTAATAGAAATGCATAACAATATAATATAACAAGTAATAAAGAACATCAATTAATCAAATAATAAATATCAATTAATATATATTGTTGTATGTATATGTTTATGTATATTTATGTGTATTTTTTATGCGTATATATATATATATTTGGATATATATATATATATATATATATATATAAAAATTGATATCAATATATCACAATAAATAAATATATATATATATATCAATTTGATATATATATATATATATATATATATATATATATATATATATTTATTTATTGTGATATATTGATATCAATTTTTATATATATATATATATATATATATATATATATATATATAAATATATATATATATATATATCAATCAATATATCTATCAATCAATATATATATATATATATATATATATATATATATATATTATTTTTTTTTTTTTTTTACAATTTGGGCCTATATGGTCCCAATTTGTTATTTAGGGTTTTTAAGGTGCGGTTGGGGCCTATATTGTCCCAATTTGTTATTTAGGGGTTTTAAGGTGCGGTTGGGGCCTATATGGTCCCAATTTGTTATTTAGGGTTTTTAAGGTGCGTTTGGGGACTATATGGTCCCTATTTGTTATTTAAGGTTTTTAAGATGCGGTTGGGGCCTATATGGTCCCAATTTGTTATTTAGGGTTTTTAAGGTGCGGTTGGGGCCTATATGGTCCCAATTTGTTATTTAGGGTTTTTAAGGTGCGGTTGGGGCCTATATGGTCCCTATTTGTTATTTAAGGTTTTTAAGATGCGGTTGGGGCCTATATGGTCCCAATTTGTTATTTAGGGTTTTTAAGGTGCGGTTGGGGCCTATATGGTCCCAATTTGTTATTTAGGGTTTTTAAGGTGCATTTGGGGCCTATATGGTCCCTATTTGTTATTTAAGGTTTTTAAGATGCGGTTGGGGCCTATATGGTCCCAATTTGTTATTTAGGGTTTTTAAGGTGCGGTTGGGGCCTATATGGTCCCAATTTGTTATTTAGGGTTTTTAAGGTGCGGTTGGGGCCTCTATGGTCCCAATTTGTTATTTAGGGTTTTTAAGGTGCGGTTGGGGCCTATATGGTCCCAATTTGTTATTTAGGGTTTTTAAGGTGCGGTTGGGGCCTATATGGTCCCTATTTGTTATTTAAGGTTTTTAAGATGCAGTTGGGGCCTATATGGTCCCAATTTGTTATTTAGGGTTTTTAAGGTGCGGTTGGGGCCTATATGGTCCCAATTTGTTATTTAGTGTTTTTAAGGTGCGGTTGGGGCCTATGTGGTCCCAATTTGTTATTTAGGGTTTTTAAGGTGCGGTTGGGGCCTATATGGTCCCTATTTGTTATTTAAGGTTTTTAAGATGCGGTTGGGGCCTATATGGTCCCAATTTGTTATTTAGGGTTTTTAAGGTGAGGTTGGGGCCTATATGGTCCCAATTTGTTATTTAGGGTTTTTAAGGTGCGGTTGGGGCCTATATGGTCCCAATTTGTTATTTAGGGTTTTTAAGGTGCATTTGGGGCCTATATGGTCCCTATTTGTTATTTAAGGTTTTTAAGATGCGGTTGGGGCCTATATGGTCCCAATTTGTTATTTAGGGGATTTAAGGTGCGGTTGGGGCCTATATGGTCCCAATTTGTTATTTAGGGTTTTTAAGGTGCGGTTGGGGCCTATATGGTCCCAATTTGTTATTTAGGGTTTTTAAGGTGCGGTTGGGGCCTATATGGTCCCAATTTGTTATTTAGGGTTTTTAAGGTGCGGTTGGGGCCTATATGGTCCCAATTTGTTATTTAGGGTTTTTAAGGTGCGGTTGGGGCCTATATGGTCCCTATTTGTTATTTAAGGTTTTTAAGATGCAGTTGGGGCCTATATGGTCCCAATTTGTTATTTAGGGTTTTTAAGGTGCGGTTGGGGCCTATATGGTCCCAATTTGTTATTTAGGGTTTTTAAGGTGCGGTTGGGGCCTATGTGGTCCCAATTTGTTATTTAGGGTTTTTAAGGTGCGGTTGGGGCCTATATGGTCCCTATTTGTTATTTAAGGTTTTTAAGATGCGGTTGGGGCCTATATGGTCCCAATTTGTTATTTAGGGTTTTTAAGGTCAGGTTGGGGCCTATATGGTCCCAATTTGTTATTTAGGGTTTATAAGGTGCGGTTGGGGCCTATATGGTCCCTATTTGTTATTTAAGGTTTTTAAGATGCGGTTGGGGCCTATATGGTCCCAATTTGTTATTTAGGGTTTTTAAGGTGCAGTTGGGGCCTATATGGTCCCAATTTGTTATTTAGGGTTTTTAAGGTGCGGTTGGGGCCTATATTGTCCCAATTTGTTATTTAGGGTTTTTAAGGTGCGTTTGGGGCCTATATGGTCCCTATTTGTTATTTAAGGTTTTTAATATGCGGTTGGGGCCTATATGGTCCCAATTTGTTATTTAGGGTTTTTAAGGTGCGGTTGGGGCCTATATGGTCCCAATTTGTTATATAGGGTTTTTAAGGTGCATTTGGGGCCTATATGGTCCCTATTTGTTATTTAAGGTTTTTAAGGTGCGGTTGGGGCCTATATGGTCCCAATTTGTTATTTAGGGGTTTTAAGGTGCGGTTGGGGCCTATATGGTCCCAATTTGTTATTTAGGGTTTTTAAGGTGCGGTTGGGGCCTATATGGTCCCAATTTGTTATTTATGGTTTTTAAGGTGCGGTTGGGGCCTATATTGTCCCAATTTGTTATTTAGGGTTTTTAAGGTGCGGTTGGGGCCTATATGGTCCCAATTTGTTATTTAGGGTTTTTAAGGTGCGTTTGGGGCCTATATGGTCCCTATTTGTTATTTAAGGTTTTTAAGATGCGGTTGGGGCCTATATGGTCCCAATTTGTTATTTAGGGTTTTTAAGGTGCGGTTGGGGCCTATATGGTCCCAATTTGTTATTTAGGGTTTTTAAGGTGCGGTTGGGGCCTATATGGTCCCTATTTGTTATTTAAGGTTTTTAAGATGCGGTTGGGGCCTATATGGTCCCAATTTGTTATTTAGGGTTTTTAAGGTGCGGTTGGGGCCTATATGGTCCCAATTTGTTATTTAGGGTTTTTAAGGTGCATTTGGGGCCTATATGGTCCCTATTTGTTATTTAAGGTTTTTAAGATGCGGTTGGGGCCTATATGGTCCCAATTTGTTATTTAGGGGATTTAAGGTGCGGTTGGGGCCTATATGGTCCCAATTTGTTATTTAGGGTTTTTAAGGTGCGGTTGGGGCCTATATGGTCCCAATTTGTTATTTAGGGTTTTTAAGGTGCGGTTGGGGCCTATATGGTCCCAATTTGTTATTTAGGGTTTTTAAGGTGCGGTTGGGGCCCATATGGTCCCAATTTGTTATTTAGGGTTTTTAAGGTGCGGTTGGGGCCCATATGGTCCCAATTTGTTATTTAGGGTTTTTAAGGTGCGGTTGGGGCCTATATGGTCCCTATTTGTTATTTAAGGTTTTTAAGATGCGGTTGGGGCCTATATGGTCCCAATTTGTTATTTAGGGTTTTTAAGGTGCGGTTGGGGCCTATATGGTCCCAATTTGTTATTTAGGGTTTTTAAGGTGCGGTTGGGGCCTATATGGTCCCAATTTGTTATTTAGGGTTTTTAAGGTGCGGTTGGGGCCTATATGGTCCCAATTTGTTATTTAGGGTTTTTAAGGTGCGGTTGGGGCCTATATGGTCCCAATTTGTTATTTAGGGTTTTTAAGGTGAGGTTGGGGCCTATATGGTCCCAATTTGTTATTTAGGGTTTTTAAGGTGCGGTTGGGGCCTATATGGTCCCAATTTGTTATTTAGGGTTTTTAAGGTGCATTTGGGGCCTATATGGTCCCTATTTGTTATTTAAGGTTTTTAAGATGCGGTTGGGGCCTATATGGTCCCAATTTGTTATTTAGGGGATTTAAGGTGCGGTTGGGGCCTATATGGTCCCAATTTGTTATTTAGGGTTTTTAAGGTGCGGTTGGGGCCTATATGGTCCCAATTTGTTATTTAGGGTTTTTAAGGTGCGGTTGGGGCCCATATGGTCCCAATTTGTTATTTAGGGTTTTTAAGGTGCGGTTGGGGCCCATATGGTCCCAATTTGTTATTTAGGGTTTTTAAGGTGCGGTTGGGGCCTATATGGTCCCTATTTGTTATTTAAGGTTTTTAAGATGCGGTTGGGGCCTATATGGTCCCAATTTGTTATTTAGGGTTTTTAAGGTGCGGTTGGGGCCTATATGGTCCCAATTTGTTATTTAGGGTTTTTAAGGTGCGGTTGGGGCCTATATGGTCCCAATTTGTTATTTAGGGTTTTTAAGGTGCGGTTGGGGCCTATATGGTCCCAATTTGTTATTTAGGGTTTTTAAGGTGCGGTTGGGGCCTATATGGTCCCAATTTGTTATTTAGGGTTTTTAAGGTGAGGTTGGGGCCTATATGGTCCCAATTTGTTATTTAGGGTTTTTAAGGTGCGGTTGGGGCCTATATGGTCCCAATTTGTTATTTAGGGTTTTTAAGGTGCATTTGGGGCCTATATGGTCCCTATTTGTTATTTAAGGTTTTTAAGATGCGGTTGGGGCCTATATGGTCCCAATTTGTTATTTAGGGGATTTAAGGTGCGGTTGGGGCCTATATGGTCCCAATTTGTTATTTAGGGTTTTTAAGGTGCGGTTGGGGCCTATATGGTCCCAATTTGTTATTTAGGGTTTTTAAGGTGCGGTTGGGGCCTATATGGTCCCAATTTGTTATTTAGGGTTTTTAAGGTGCGGTTGGGGCCTATATGGTCCCAATTTGTTATTTAGGGTTTTTAAGGTGCGGTTGGGGCCTATATGGTCCCTATTTGTTATTTAAGGTTTTTAAGATGCAGTTGGGGCCTATATGGTCCCAATTTGTTATTTAGGGTTTTTAAGGTGCGGTTGGGGCCTATATGGTCCCAATTTGTTATTTAGGGTTTTTAAGGTGCGGTTGGGGCCTATGTGGTCCCAATTTGTTATTTAGGGTTTTTAAGGTGCGGTTGGGGCCTATATGGTCCCTATTTGTTATTTAAGGTTTTTAAGATGCGGTTGGGGCCTATATGGTCCCAATTTGTTATTTAGGGTTTTTAAGGTGAGGTTGGGGCCTATATGGTCCCAATTTGTTATTTAGGGTTTATAAGGTGCGGTTGGGGCCTATATGGTCCCTATTTGTTATTTAAGGTTTTTAAGATGCGGTTGGGGCCTATATGGTCCCAATTTGTTATTTAGGGTTTTTAAGGTGCAGTTGGGGCCTATATGGTCCCAATTTGTTATTTAGGGTTTTTAAGGTGCGGTTGGGGCCTATATTGTCCCATTTTGTTATTTAGTGTTTTTAAGGTGCGTTTGGGGCCTATATGGTCCCTATTTGTTATTTAAGGTTTTTAAGATGCGGTTGGGGCCTATATGGTCCCAATTTGTTATTTAGGGTTTTTAAGGTGCGGTTGGGGCCTATATGGTCCCAATTTGTTATATAGGGTTTTTAAGGTGCATTTGGGGCCTATATGGTCCCTATTTGTTATTTAAGGTTTTTAAGGTGCGGTTGGGGCCTATATGGTCCCAATTTGTTATTTAGGGGTTTTAAGGTGCGGTTGGGGCCTATATGGTCCCAATTTGTTATTTAGGGTTTTTAAGGTGCGGTTGGGGCCTATATGGTCCCAATTTGTTATTTATGGTTTTTAAGGTGCGATTGGGGCCTATATTGTCCCAATTTGTTATTTAGGGTTTTTAAGGTGCGGTTGGGGCCTATATGGTCCCAATTTGTTATTTAGGGTTTTTAAGGTGCGTTTGGGGCCTATATGGTCCCTATTTGTTATTTAAGGTTTTTAAGATGCGGTTGGGGCCTATATGGTCCCAATTTGTTATTTAGGGTTTTTAAGGTGCGGTTAAGGCCTATATGGTCCCAATTTGTTATTTAGGGTTTTTAAGGTGCGGTTGGGGCCTATATGGTCCCTATTTGTTATTTAAGGTTTTTAAGATGCGGTTGGGGCCTATATGGTCTTAATTTGTTATTTAGGGGATTTAAGGTGCGGTTGGGGCCTATATGGTCCCAATTTGTTATTTAGGGTTTTTAAGGTGCGGTTGGGGCCTATATGGTCCCAATTTGTTATTTAGGGTTTTTAAGGTGCGGTTGGGGCCTATATGGTCCCAATTTGTTATTTAGGGTTTTTAAGGTGCGGTTGGGGCCTATATGGTCCCAATTTGTTATTTAGGGTTTTTAAGGTGCGGTTGGGGCCTATATGGTCCCAATTTGTTATTTAGGGTTTTTAAGGTGCGGTTGGGGCCTATGTGGTCCCAATTTGTTATTTAGGGTTTTTAAGGTGCGGTTGGGGCCTATATGGTCCCTATTTGTTATTTAAGGTTTTTAAGATGCGGTTGGGGCCTATATGGTCCCAATTTGTTATTTAGGGTTTTTAAGGTGAGGTTGGGGCCTATATGGTCCCAATTTGTTATTTAGGGTTTTTAAGGTGCGGTTGGGGCCTATATGGTCCCAATTTGTTATTTAAGTTTTTTAAGATGCGGTTGGGGCCTATATGGTCCCAATTTGTTATTTAGGGTTTTTAAGGTGCGGTTGGGGCCTATATGGTCCCAATTTGTTATTTAGGGTTTTTAAGGTGCATTTGGGGCCTATATGGTCCCTATTTGTTATTTAAGGTTTTTAAGATGCGGTTGGGGCCTATATGGTCCCAATTTGTTATTTAGGGGATTTAAGGTGCGGTTGGGGCCTATATGGTCCCAATTTGTTATTTAGGGTTTTTAAGGTGCGGTTGGGGCCTATATGGTCCCAATTTGTTATTTAGGGTTTTTAAGGTGCGGTTGGGGCCTATATGGTCCCAATTTTTTCTTTAGGGTTTTTAAGGTGCGGTTGGGGCCTATATGGTCCCAATTTGTTATTTAGGGTTTTTAAGGTGCGGTTGGGGCCTATATGGTCCCTATTTGTTATTTAAGGTTTTTAAGATGCGGTTGGGGCCTATATGGTCCCAATTTGTTATTTAGGGTTTTTAAGGTGCGGTTGGGGCCTATATGGTCCCAATTTGTTATTTAGGGTTTTTAAGGTGCGGTTGGGGCCTATGTGGTCCCAATTTGTTATTTAGGGTTTTTAAGGTGCGGTTGGGGCCTATATGGTCCCTATTTGTTATTTAAGGTTTTTAAGATGCGGTTGGGGCCTATATGGTCCCAATTTGTTATTTAGGGTTTTTAAGGTGAGGTTGGGGCCTATATGGTCCCAATTTGTTATTTAGGGTTTTTAAGGTGCGGTTGGGGCCTATATGGTCCCTATTTGTTATTTAAGGTTTTTAAGATGCGGTTGGGGCCTATATGGTCCCAATTTGTTATTTAGGGGTTTTAAGGTGCATTTGGGGCCTATATGGTCCCTATTTGTTATTTAAGGTTTTTAAGATGCGGTTGGGGCCTATATGGTCCCAATTTGTTATTTAGGGTTTTTAAGGTGCGGTTGGGGCCTATATGGTCCCAATTTGTTATTTAGGGTTTTTAAGATGCAGGTTGGGGCCTATATGGTCCCAATTTGTTATTTAGGGTTTTTAAGGTGCGGTTGGGGCCTATATGGTCCCAATTTGTTATTTAGGGTTTTTAAGGTGCGGTTGGGGCCTATGTGGTCCCAATTTGTTATTTAGGGTTTTTAAGGTGCGGTTGGGGCCTATATGGTCCCTATTTGTTATTTAAGGTTTTTAAGATGCGGTTGGGGCCTATATGGTCCCAATTTGTTATTTAGGGTTTTTAAGGTGAGGTTGGGGCCTATATGGTCCCAATTTGTTATTTAGGGTTTTTAAGGTGCGGTTGGGGCCTATATGGTCCCAATTTGTTATTTAGGGTTTTTAAGGTGCAGGTTGGGGCCTATATGGTCCCTATTTGTTATTTAAGGTTTTTAAGATGCGGTTGGGGCCTATATGGTCCCAATTTGTTATTTAGGGGTTTTAAGGTGCGGTTGGGGCCTATATGGTCACACTTGCTCTTTTAAGGTTTTAAAAGTTACGGTTTGGGTCTTAAACGTTCTAATGTTTTTTTTTTTTTGTTTCTTATCACTTCCCAGGTGCAAACTATCTGTGGAACCAGATTTGTTTGGACTCGTTGGTTGACTTACTGGACGTGAATACCCCGAGAAGGAGAATCAACTGTTGGTGAGTATATGGTCACACTTGGACTTTTAAGGTTTTTAAGGTCCGGTTGGGGCCTATATGGTCACACTTGGTCTTTTAAGGTTTTAAAAGTTACGGTTTGGGTCTTGAGATTTCTAATGTTTTTTTTGTTGTTTTCTATCACCCCCCAGGTGCAAACTATCTGTGAAAGCAGATTTGTTTGGACTCGTTGGTTGACTTACTGGACGTGAATACCACGAGAAGGAGAGTCAACTGTTGGTGAGTATCATTGCCTTTAATTTTCTGTCCATGTGTATAGGTGCAAATTTGATGTTGATGTAGTCTTGTCACATGAGGGTTTGCAATCTGTAATGTATACCAATGAAATCAACACACTGTTATTTTAAAGTAATTTTGTGACATAATATAAATTAATATACCGTGATCTCTTTCTTCTATTGGTATCAATATCAGAAATGAATACTATTGACTCTCTACTTGTGAAGCCTTTCGGCACCCTAACCTATGAGGAGAAGGTGGAAGTAAAACGGTTAGGAGCTGACCAACCAGAGATAAATCTGCAGCAAATCGCAAGAGATAGAGGGAAGCAATATGTCCGTAATTTCAATACTGAATGGTACAAGAAGAACGACTGGCTTTCTGGAAGCGTTTCTAGGAAGTCCTTATATTGTTTCCCATGCATCCTATTTGGTGGTGACGCTGCTTGGACCAAAACTGGAGTGACTGACGTCAAACATCTAGCTGATAAATTGGCGAAACACAAAAGTTCTAAAGCTCACTTGGATAACAGGATCAAGTTTGAGATGCTTGGACAGGCGAACATTGCTGTTCAACTGGACCAAGGATACCAAGTCAGCATTCAAAAACACAACGAAGAAGTGGCTAAGATCCGGTACACCCTTTCCAAGATAATTGATTGTGTTTGCTTTTGTGGCGCTTTTGAACTGGCATTAAGAGGACACGACGAGAGTGAAACATCGCTAAATCCAGGAGTGTTTAGAGGCCTGGTGGATTTGGTTGGCAGTATCGATAGTGCAATGGAACAGCATTTGAAGACTGCAACTGTGTTTAAGGGCACTTCCAAAACCGTGCAGAATGAGCTACTGGACTGCATGCATGAAGTTATTAAGGAAGTGATTCACCAAGAGCTTATGGAAGCCCAGTTTGTGGCAATCCAAGCGGATGAAACAACCGATATTTCCGCTAGGACACAGTGCGTTGTAGTCTATCGCTACATTGACAAGAAGCATCAAGTGGTGGAAAGATTTGATGGCTTCACGGAAATGAAATCAACGGATGCAGACTCCATTGCTGCTGTTGTGCTGGAAACACTGAATACTGTTCTCCCAGAGCCAGAAGACAAGAAGAAACTCATAGCTCAAAGCTACGATGGTGCCAGTGTGATGCGTGGAGATCAAGGAGGAGTTCAAAGAAAAATCAAAGACGTGTACCTGAACGCACACTACGTCCATTGCTATGCTCACCAACTGAACCTAATAATGGAGAAAGCAGTTTCAAGGATTGGAAGAGTTCAAGTTTTTTTTCCAACATAGGCGGCATACCATCTTTTTTTTCACGCTCTCCAAAAAGGACTGGAGTTCTAGATGAGGTAGTTGGTAGAAGACTTCCAAGAGGTGCACCAACACGATGGAACTTCAACGTTAGGACCGTGAACGTGATCTACGAGAACAGAGATGCGCTACTTGAGTGTTTCCAGACAATTGAAGCATGTCTAAACTTTGATCCAACATCTATACGGGAAGCCGCAGGTTTCATTGGAATGCTGGAAGACAGGGAGTTCCTTTACTTCCTTAAATTATTTCATTTAATAATGCCACATGTTGACATCCTCTATAGTCAGCTTCAGAAGCGAGACACGGATACTGTTTATATCAAAAAAGTCACAGAAGACTTTGTCGCCAGCATCCAGAAAATCTGTAGTTCTGTTGAAGAGATAGAAGCAAGTTTGCCGAGCGATGTAACAGTCAACAGACGGAGTGCGGAGATCTCAACCTTGAGACAACTTTCAAGAGAGGTACGTGACATAGTGGTGGTTCATGCAAAAGAACGTTTTTCATTTTCAAATCACCTAGTCAGTGCCAAACTTGTTCAAAGTGACTTGTATAAAACCCATGACACTTACTTCCAACCCAAGCTCTGGAAGACACCGTGCAAGCATATCCAATACTGAAGAAGGAACAATTACGCACTGAGCTGTCACTTCTGTATGGGAAGACAGAGTTTCATACTTGTGCAAGTGCTGTTGCTCTGCACAAACTTTTCCATCAATTTCATCTGCAGAATGATTTCACAGAGACAGTAAAATTATTAAGGATCCTGATTACAGCACCGATGACCACTGCAGAATCAGAAAGATGCTTCTCCACATTGAAGAGGATAAAAACCTTTTTAAGAAGCACCATGTCCCTGGAGCGGTTGAATGCTTTGGCGATGCTCTCAATGGAAAAGCAACTGATTTCCGAGATCCCAGACTTCAATGAAAAAACCATTGAGAAGTTTTCTTCTTTGAAAGATCGCCGTGCAAAATTAAAATACAAGTGATTGAAGCAAAGAAGAATGCATACCCCCAAGGTGTGCAAAGATAAACTGCGTTAAGCAGCACCACCTCACACTACCAAACATAACTAGTGGTAAGTAAAGTATGAACGGCGTGTGGGTGTGCATATGGAAGGAGCTATGAAAGGTGTGTGCATGGTCCGTAACAAGCCTTGGCGTGGTTTGAAGGAATTGGAGGCACTTCCAAGGGTAGCTGTCACTTGTTTACGGGAAGCAAGAATTCCATGTCTGTACAAGTGCTGTTGCTCTGCAGCAACTTTAGCATCAATTTAATCTACATAATTTAACAGAGTGAGTGAAGCTATAAGGAATCCTGCTTACAACAACGAAGACTACTAAAGAACCAGAAAGATGCTTCTCCACATTGAAGAGGATCAAAAAAGTAATTAAAAAGCACCATGGCCCTGTAGCGGTTGAATGCATTGGTTTGAAGGAATTGGAGGCACCTTCAAGGGTACGTAAAGTTCTCAGAAATGGCACCACCTCACTACCAAAAATAACTAGTGGTAAGTAAAGTATGAATGGTGTGTGGGTGTGCATATTGAAGGAGCTATGAAAGGTGTGTGAATGGTCAGTAACAATTGTTGAAGCCTTGGCGTGGCGTTACTGCTCATATGGTTATCCATATGCTAATTCAACGTGTTTGTTTGAAATTGATTATTGTGTTGTCTAAACAGAAGTGAAATGTTGTTGTTTTCTTGAATCCCAAGATCCACTGGTTTGGGCCTATGCAGTGCTGATTGGTCTTCTAAGGTATGTTTGAGGCCTCTATGGTCCCACTTGGTCTTCTAAGGTATGTTTGGGGCCTATGGTCACACTTGGTCTTCTAATGTATGTTTGGGCCTATGGTCACACTTGGTCTTCTAAGGTATGTTTGAGGCCTATATGGTCACACTTGGTCTTCTAATGTATGTTTGGGGCCTATGGTCACACTTGGTCTTCTAAGGTATGTTTGAGGCCTATATGGTCACACTTGGTCTTCTAATGTATGTTTGGGGCCTATGGTCACACTTGGTCTTCTAAGGTATGTTTGAGGCCTATATGGCCACACTTGGTCTTCTAAGGTATGCTTGGGGCTTATATAGTCACACTTGGTCTTCTAAGGTATGTTTGGGGCCTATATAGTCACACTTGGTCTTATAAGGCATGTTTGGGGCCTATATAGTTCCACTTGGTCTTCTAATGTATGTTTGAGGCCTATATGGTCACACTTGGTCTTCTAAGGTATGTTTGAGGCCTATATGGTCACACTTGGTCTTCTAAGGTATGTTTGGGGCCTATATGGTTCCACTTGGTTGTTTAATGTTTTTTAAGTATGGTTTTGTTCTTGAATGGTATGATTGATTTGCTTGTTTTCTTTCAACCCCAGGTGCAAACCCTATGTGGCTGAAGATTTGTTTCTACTCATTGGTCAACTTAATGAACGTGAATACCCTGAGAAGAAGAGCCGACTAATGGTAGGTGTCACTCCTTTAATTTTTCTGTTAATACGTATAGGTGCAATTATGATATTGCTGTAATCTTGTTACATGAGTTTTTTCAATCTATATTGTATACCAATGAATTTAACACATTGTTACTTTACTTCTTGACATTTCTGCATTGCAGATCATGTATTTCAATGGGCTTTACAAGTATAAGGTCATTGGGCGGGGCTTATAAAGGTCATTATGACATCAGTGGGAGGAGTTATACAAATGGGTGTGGTTTGAAAAAGGGGGAGTGGCTATGTTTCGCCCTGTTGCCCCTCCAACTGGAAAAGTCACCAGCCGCCACTGCTTTTCGCGGTCTAAAGACAGAATAATTATGTGAATTTCCTTTTTGGTAGCATAAGAGAGTATGTTGATAAGTCTTCTTGTACTATCAGAAGCCTGTATTTATGAAAATAATTTGATCAGAATGTATTAACTTGGAGATTACAAAATGTAATATTTTATCCAAAAATGTTGAATATTCTTTATGTTAACATTAGAGATATTGGTCAATAATTATTTGCAATCTAAGAACAGAACAATTCAAGAACAGCTATGATTTGAACTTCTGCCATTTCAGCTAGAGCTGAGCATTTATTTGTAAGTTCAATAAACATATAGCATAACAGAGCTGATGAGATCTTGAACTAGGAATTCAAAAACTCATCTATTCCTGAGGCTTTGTTAGATTTTTTTTTTTTTTTTATAATAAAATTTTTATTGAAAGGAATACAGAATAAAGACAGGTATTAGGTACATTAACACATAGGATTGTCTGTAAACATATATACCTGAAATCAAATTTCTAGCCTATCCTTTCCGTTTTTTTTTGTTTTTTTTCTCCTTACCCTTAAATTTTGACGGTATTGTCAAGTAATTTAGGTCTTTTAATTTAAGTAAGGGAAGCATGAACAAACAAAACTTATTTACATAGAAACTGAAACTTTAAATAAACAAGTAAGTATATAACTATGGAGATAAGGGAGGAATCAATAGATCAAGTTGAGTTTATACAGTTATTATGCAGACATTCACCTCCAGTGCGGTGTTCCAATCGTACCAGTCAGATCGTAGCCTCCGGATCCAATCCTCGAGTCTCCTCCACCTCAGGACTCTTTTTGGTCTAGTTCTATACTGTTATTATTATAATGCTATCTGTGGACCTTTCAAGACAGAGGGAGGCCTAACGAAGACTCTAGCCAAGGCCTCCAGATTTCTTGGAATTGTGTCACCGTGTCTAAAATAGCAGATGTTAACCTTTCGTTTATTGCTATGTAATTCATTTTTTTTATAACCTCTTGCACGTTTAACTTGTCTGACTTCCATTGGCTAGCTATGTGCACTTTGGTGGCTGCGGCCATTATCTGGAATAGCTTATTCTGTTTTTTTGATAAGTTAGGAAATTTAACCCCTAGCAGGCAGGATTCCATAGTTGCTGTAACTCTTATATCAAATAGCGATGTTGCCATTAGTGCTATTTTTTCCCACAATCTGTGAACTTTCTGACATAGCCACCAGGTATGAGTGTGGTCACCTATCTGTGAACAGCCCCTTAAGCAGTTACTGCTTACTCTGGGATCAAATTTGTTTAATTTGTCTGGGGTGCAATATATTCTCTGGAGAACTTTTATAGATGTCTCTATGTGCGTGCAATTACTTGTTGCCCTGCGTAAATTGGAGATTGACTTCTGCCATTTTTTCCAATCCCATACATCTCCCAGCTCCCTTTCCCACTTACATATATATGATGGTTTATCTGTATTATTTGTTTTAGTGAATGTGTCATATAAAGAGCCTAATATTCCTTTCTTTAAGGGAAGAGTTTTGCAAATTACTGAGAACCAGGAGGTTTTTGGGGGTCCAAATTTTTTAAATGCTTCCCTAGCCCAGCTTCTTATTTTTAAATAATTATAGTATTCCCCTGGGGGGAGAGAATGCCTTTCCTCAAACTGTCTCAGGGTCACCATGCGATCCCCCATAATCCAGGAGCCTAACTTATCTAGATCTCTGGAAGCCCACCAATGTTTAGATATAGTACTTATGGAGGCCCAGGTATCTTGTGAGGAAAGGACCGACCAGTTTATTTTTAGATCTGGCCCATTTCCATGTTGTTAAAGTTAGATTTATTATGGGGTTTGGGTGGGTTTTTATCGGAATCTTCTCCTCAGGGACCCAAATTAATGCGCTCCAGCTGTGCTGTTGCATTTGCTGTTGTTCCAAGAAGGCCCAACTCGGCTGATGTCTTACTGAGTGTGTCTGTGGTAGTTGGGATAGTCTAGCTGCTTTAAAGTAGTTACGCAAGTTTGGGCATGATAGTCCCCCTTCCTTGCTATGTCTGAACATTACTTTCTTGGGGATATGGGATTTTTTGTTGTTCCATATGTATCTAAAGATATTGGACTGGAACCGGTCCAATTCCTTTAGAGAGATTGATATAGGGAGCGTACGGAAGAGGTACAGAATCTTTGGAAGGATGCTCATTTTAACCGTTGCTATGCGGCCGGTCCAGAAGAGAGGATAAGCCCTCCATCTGTGCAAATCCTCGTTAAGTTTTTTGTATAAGGGGAGATAGTTAGCCTTGTATAACTCAGAAATTTTAGGTGTGATGTTAACCCCTAAGTATTTAATATGTTTGGAGGGCCACGCAAAGGAAAATAGGCCTTTCAGATGATCTATGTCGCCCTGTGACATGCCTAAGCTCAGAGCTTCCGATTTCTCCAAGTTCAGCCTAAGTCCTGATACCTTACTGAACTTGTCAAGAGTCGACATCAGTGCCGGAATAGATAACCCAGGGTTTGTTAAGGTGCATAGAATATCATCCGCGAAGAATGAACATTTGTATTGTTGCAACCCCACCTGCAGCCCCTGGATTTCCCTATCCGCTCTAATAAGTTGCGCTAGGGGTTCCATAACTATGGCGAACAGTAGGGGTGAGAGTGGGCATCCCTGTCTCGTTCCCCTCTGAATGTTAATTTGGGCTCTGTGGTCACCTGGTAACCTCAAAAAGGCTGTTGGGGCCTCATAATACGTGCGGAGAAGGGTGATAAACCGGCCCCTGAAACCAAATCTATCCAGAGTTTTTAAATATAAACGGCCATTCGACCGTGTCAAAGGCCTTCTCTATATCTAGAGCTAGCAGGCACATTGGAGAGTTGTTTTTCCGCGCTAGGTATTGGATGTTAAGAATGCGCCTGACGTTGTCCCCTGCTTGTCTATGGGGTATAAACCCCGCCTGGTCTTTATGGATGGTTTCTGGCAGGAACTTGGAGATTCGGGTTGCCATTATTTTGGCCATTAGCTTGACATCTCCATTCAGTAAGGATATGGGCCGGTAGTTTTTTACTTCTAGACTATCCCTACCTTCTTTTGGTATTACTACCAGTTCCGCTTGATTAAGCTCCGGGGGCATTTTTTCCCCTCTCATGATAGCGTTGAATAGGGATGTCAGATAGGGGTTTAATAGGGTTTCAAATTTCCTATAGTATTGATTAGAATAGCCATCCGGCCCTGGGGATTTACCTGACTTAAGGCTATGAATTGCTGCTCTCACTTCTTCTTGTGAGATATCTAGATTAAGGTTAGTTAATTGTTGTTCAGTTATTGAGGGGAGATCAATGGTATTTAGGAAGGAGTCCAGGTCCAACCCCTCTGCCAGTTTACCTGACGAGTAAATCTGCTGGTAGAAGTTTTGGAACTGCCTCTGTATAACCCTAGGGCTACAGGAGACTATGCCATCTGGCTTCCTAATCTGAGTCACTCTAGACTGGGTCTCCTTAGCTTTCAATCTCTTAGCTAACATTCTGTCTGGTTTGTTAGCTTTCCAATAATATAGGTGTCTAGTCCTCCTCATGGCTTTCTCTGTATGGGCAGAGAGTACTCCATCTAACTCTAGCCTGACTTTGTTAATTTGGCCCTGGAGCTTTATGGAGGGGCAATTTTGATTAAGTTTTTCTAGGCTGTTTAGGGTGGATGTTAAATCTTCCTCTTTCTGTCTAAGTTCCCTCTTACGCCGGGCTGCCAGTTTGATGCAGCAACCCCTTATATAAGCCTTGTGAGCTACCCAAAGCCAGCCAACCCCTGTATCAGGAGAATCATTCAGTTCGAAGTACTGCTTAATGTCTCCCGCTAAGGATGCTAAGCTAATGGGATCCGACAGAAGGTGCTCGTCGATCCTCCAGCTCCTAAATGGGGATAGATTAGGGCCTAACGTTAATTTAATAGCTACCATTGCATGATCAGACCAGGGGCAGGGGACAATGTCAGATTCTCGGATATCATCAAAGACTAGGGAGCTTGTTAGGAACGTGTCGATCCTCGAGTAGGTGCCGTGTGTGGGGGAGTAGTATGTGTATTCCCTATTATCTGAGTGTAGGCCTCTCCAGGCATCCACTAAGCCCATTTTGGCCATTAGCTGTTTAATTTGACCCCGTTTTTTTGAAAAGCTAGAATCTTGGACGTGCCCTGATCTGTCTAATGCTGGGTCTAGGGTCAGATTAAAATCCCCCCCAATCACCAGTTTGCCTAGATCTAGTGTGCTTAACTCTCTTAGCATGTTAATCAGGGTTTGGTGCGGTGATTTTGTGGGGGAGTATAGGGAAAGTAGAGAGATTCTTTGGCCTGATATTAAGCCAGTGACCAAAACATAGTTCCTCTCTTTGTCTATTCTAGTATGTTCCTGAATGAATGGAAAATGCTTATGTATCAGAATGGCTGCCCCTGCTCTTTTCGTAGATTGAGTGGCCATGTACACTGTCGGATACTCTCTATGTAAATATTTTGGTTTACCCTCGTGTGTGAAATGAGTCTCCTGCATGAAGATAACCGAGGGTCTCAACTTTTTATATTGCCTAAATGCTTTCCTCCTCTTAAAGGGGGAATTAAAACCCTTAACGTTGTGGGTTATAAATATGTACTCTGAGCTACTCATTGTGATTTGGTGGATAGGTGTGCATGGTCTGCCCGGCTACCTTTTATTCCTTGTCCGACGTCTACTCCTCGGTGACCGGTGAGGGATGGAGGCCTGGAGGAGAGGTCCTGGGGCCGGAGACTCCGTCCGCTGCTAGGCCATGGAGAAGCAAAAAGAGACAGCATTAGATTTACATTTGACCAAGTTCCTTCTGCAGCATAAATTCTTCTAATCTCCTGTAGGCTAGTCCCTTGAGCTAGGTATTGTTGGCTGTCTGAACCTCGGCTACTGTCATCTGTGAAGATATAGCTCCCTGAATGCATTTCTATCTGTCTTTCTAGACTGTAATATATTTTGCTGGTTGCCCCTTGGGGGCTTACTTGCTTCTCTATCAATTCTAGATCTATCCTTTCTCCAAACATAATAACAATTAACCTCAATAACATTTCAATTATTTGAAATAAACTAGAATATTCCCCGTCCATGTCGGGTAACTGGTTCTGACAGGCCCTTCTCTGGAGGCCTCGACTAACATATGTCTTATCTAAAGTCTTCAATGCAAATTATAGACCCACTAAAGCAGGTCAGAAAAGTCCCATAAGCAAATGAGGAAATAAAAACTCAAAACAACTTCCTGATGGTGGGTAGCCTTCACTCCGATCGCGATGGTACCAGGCTTTCCGGGGACGGGCCCGTGTCTCCTCTGTGCTGAGTATGAAGCCCCCCCTGGCTCCTGCGGGGAAGATTCTTGTCTCTATAGCTCCTGGGGGGGAGCGGGTCTTCTCTCTGTAGCTGTGACCCTACTACAGTCCACTGTTTCTTCGGTATAGGAGGAGGTGGAGGGAAGTTGCGCTCCTCTGCTGGGAGGTCTGCTGGGCAAAGATGGATCTGCCGTAGTACTGCGAGGCAGTCTTCCAAGTTGCGAGTGGTGTGTGAGGACCCTTGGTAGTTGAAGGTGAGGGCAAAGGGGAAATTCCACCTGTATTGGAGCTTGTTATGCTGCAAAATCGCCAGTGCCGGTTTCATCTGTCTCCTTCTGTCTAGTGTGCTGGGGGATAAGTCTGCATACACTTGTAGGGTGGAATTATCTGGCCCTTTGACTCCCTGCATCTTCCTTGTTTCTGCTAAGAGACAGTCTCTAGTTTGTTGCCTCAAGAGTCTCACCACAACATCCTTGGGGGCCTCTGGATTTCTCGCCCCTCCTAGAGCTCTGTGGGCTCGTTCAATTTCGAGGACTTCCTTTGGCTGATCGGGTAATATAGCAGTGAAGGTTTCTTTTAAATACCCTGCCAGGTCTTGTGTAGTCCTAGGGACCCCCCGAACCCTGATGTTGTGGCGGCGGATCGGTTCTCTAGATCTTCAATCTTATCATTCAGCTCCATGATGCTGTATGAATTCTGATCTATGGCAGACCTGTCGTGTTGCTGCGCTTCTCCCATCTGATCCACCATTTCCTCCAGGAGTTGAGTCCTCTGCCCCAGCTCTTTCAGGTCTTTTCTCAAGGGTTCAATTGCCTTGGCTAGGAGCTGTTCTATCGTTGCTATGGATCTGGGCGATAGATCAATGTGTTGTTTTGACCTCTTTGGAATCTCCTCCTGGTCAGATGATTCAGAGTGATCTGAAGCTGAATCCGGTGGAGATGTCGGCTTTGTTGTCTTGGGTGGGAAGTGCTCTCGGATGCCCTTTGCAGAGGAGTTCTTTCTACTTTTCTTCATCGCTGAAGATAGATAAATGCGTGTTGGAGGGGTTGCAGTACTCTTCCCCTTTACCTTCTCCGCTTTCAATTCCCTCAGGAGTGTATAGCTGCGGATGTCGTTAGGCCAGTGTGGACAAAGGCTGCGTTCTCATGAGATCGGTCCTTGTAGCTTGTTAGTCAAGGCCTCTTGTTGGGTACCTTTCACATCTCTTGGCTCAGTGCCTCACATCGCTCTTTACAGGCTCCGCCAGATGCAAGTGAAGGGGGACATTCAGGCTAATTATCCTGGTATACATCCACAGCAGATTTGCTGAGTGGCCACAGGGTGGCAGTATAGGGTCTCTGCAGCCGTGTTCAAGTAGTACTTTCTAGAATGTCCCAAGAGATTCACTGCAGGATTATCTGAGGAACAAAAGGTAAGGTGTTAGAAAGTCCCCGCTTGATACCTTGAGGGTGCCAGGATCCTCTGCAATAGTAAGCTTGCAATGATTTCTTGTCCAGTTAAGCTCAATGCAGGATCTGGCATTGTCAGGGTTAAAGCTCCAAAATAGGCTGTTAGTTGCTGTATTCTGCTGGTGAAATTTTCTTCCCCAGCATGAGGGGTAAGACCCAGTTTGGATTGTCCAGAGGGGCTAGTTCTTCCTGGGGCTTAAACTCCTGGATGTAGGTCAGAGGTGAGATGAGTCTGAGTCTGACTCTTTTCTATCACGAGGTGCCTCAAGATAGCGCCCGCGATTTCGCGGGCTTTCCTTCTGCCCCTTCTTCCTGCCCCAATGGCTGCTGTGCAGCCTGGTTGTCCCTTTTGTGGGGCTGTTTGGGCTTATGGGGTACCCCTGCTGGTCCCTGGGTGTCTGTGGGGTGTCCTGTATGCCTTCAGGCTCTGTAGAGGGAGGTATCTCTGTGGCAGGTACTGCTGTGGCTTCCTACAATGGCGGCCCAGTGCTCCTGCGAGCTCTTGTCTTCCCCCCACAGTACCTTTGCTGTGTAATCCGGGCTCCTGCTGGTGGCTCCGCCAGTCTGTGTCTCTCTTGCAGGGAGAGCCAGCGCGCAGGGCACGCAGCTGCTGTGTGGCAGCTGCAGGCTTCTGAGTGCTCCAGCACTCCTGCGGGCCTCTTTCCTTCGGCCGGAGTAATTATTTGGGGGTCCGGCGGCTTCCCCTGGTGCCCCCTGATGGTTTTGGGGGTGTCTCAGGGGGATTACTGGGCTATTTCTCCCCGAAATCCGGCGTTCCCGACGGAGCTCGCTCCTCACGCGTCCTGCTGGATAGGACGCTGGCTCCGCCCCCCGCTTTGTTAGATTTTAACTCTTCTGTGGCTGATTCTACTTCTTTGAGATTTATATTTTGGTTCAAGTTTTTCAAGATCACTTTCTGAAAGTTTAGGTAGTTCATGTCTTGTCCCAAAAGTTTCTAATTTCTTTTCCAGGAGGTTTAACAAACCCATCAGCTGAATCTAATATTGTCATTAGGTGTAGTTCTCTTGCAGTGATTCTGTGATGGGTAAATATTCTCAACCAAAAAAAAATTTGCATATTTAGTTTTTTTTATGTTTTAGATGTCAATCATATTTCAGCCAATCAGAATGTGTTTACTGTTGTCACCCTGCTTAATATCAATTTTGAATAATTTCAACCAAGCAGATTGCTCAGATTGAGGGATCTAAAATCTGAGCAATCTGATTAGTCAAAATGATTCAAATTTGATGTTGAGCAGGGCGACAAATGTAAACACATTTGGCTGAAATATGATTGACTTTATTATCTATTTTAGCCAATCAAAACTCTCAAAAAACATATTTAAGCCACAGAAAGAATGGCCTATATTGTGCCATTGGTGCTGGGGGAACTCCTTCTAGGAGAAGTTAGATTAGTTTTTTTAAATTTTTTTATGGAGAGCCCTTTTGTGGCCCTGAAGATGAGGACCATGTGCTTCAATCAAAACTGAAGAGGATCTGAACCTCTTTAATCAAGTTAAATAGCCCACCTAGTCACGGGCAGAATATTGAGGACCAGATAAGTATTAATTAATTTTATAGGTTGTGATTTTTTTAATGTTATTATGATTTTGTTATTTTATTATATATATATATATATATTTTAAATTGTAAGTATTTTATTTTGTTTGTAATTTTTTATTTTTTGGTAAATTTAGTTTTTTATTTTATGTAATTTAGGTTTTTTTATGTTTTGCCATTTATTGTTTTTTTATTTTGTAACTTAAAATATTTTATTTATTTGTTTACTGGGCAGCTAATTTAATGGTGTAGTGTAGTGGTTTACTTAGAGTGTCATGGAGGCCCTTGTGGACTTCCATGGCACTTCATGTGGTAATGTAGATAACACATGAATTATACACTTCCATGGTAGATAGGGGCTTAATTTAGTATACCATGGGGGCTGTACATGGCCGGATTACCCATTAGGCCAACTAAGTAGCTTCCTAGGGATGCATCAGTGTTGTGGGTACCTCATATTTCACCTTAAAAAAAACTACTGCAGTTTACAGACTGGGCGATCACTTGCTTAGATGGAAATGGTACTAGAGGAGATGTAGAAATATAGAATCACTTCACTTATGGTGAGCAGACGAGTGATACAGTAAATTAACATTAAATTTGTAATCCCATCTAAATGTCTAAAACTAGGTTAAAAAACATATTTTCTGCTCAGGTTTACCAGAAATACGATCATTGCACTACACTCTAGAAATCCGGGCGAGGACATGCAAATGAGACAACAGTTTTAAATCCAAAAAACACTTTGTGCATGGCTCCTTTTAGGCGTATGCTCGCTATATTACAAAACTTTAAACAAAGAATAAGATGGATTATTCACAAGCTAAGAGACCTACCCTCAGACAGTCACTGTTTCAACCTTAATGGATCTCATCAGTGTAAGGCTGGTTCCTGGTTTGTGTAGTAGATTTTGTTGCTAGGTAGTTTACCCCAACAATCATTTAACTTATGGGGAACTGAAGAGTGATAGAAGCCCTTCACCGTACAGAGTACAGTGGAGAGCTACCTCCCCACAAGATTTACTGCACAAACCAGGAACCAGCCCCACACACTGATGAGATCCATTAAGATCGAAACAGTGACTGCCACTGTCTGTATTTTGTCTATGATGTATTATAAGGAAGGGCAAGCAGATTGTGTGAGACATCATGATCACAAACTTACTGATCATTTGTATTAGCAATGGTCTTCAGTTTTATCATTAAGGGTCCACTGCAGTTCAAGAAAGTCAGATATGTGTAAAGTATTTTTGTAGTCTCTGTTTATGAGTATAGGAATCCATTTTGTGTTTGTTGCATTACTTCATGAGAGCTGGATCATGAGGGTGTGTTTTTTGGCTATCATTGGAAGGTGAGTTGAGGGAGGAGGGAACAGAAAGCATTTCTTAATTGGGAACTGAAATTGACACCACACCTTTTACCCCTCACTGGCTCAGAAACAGATCCCTTACTTCAGGAAATACAATCATATAAATGTAAACACCTCTCTCATACACACACAATTCCCACCTAGGTGTCACACATTTCTATTGTTTTCTAATTAAAAATTAACTGTATATCTTTTTCCTGATTAATTATACTTCTAGTTAGACTCAATTGTTTCAAACAATTTCTGTTTTTATTCTGACGTTACCTTTAACTCTCCTAATTACTCAATTTTTAGGTTTGATACAAGTGATTATGATATGTAAGTAATATATACTTGCTGCCCTCCCATAGACAAATATAAATAGTTTTGTGCATTATTATGGCCCACTGCTAAACGCATTTAATACACAAATAATTAATCAGTGTGTGTATAAGTAGCTATGTTATAAAAATGTCTGTTATGGGGAAGTGTCTATGAGTTGCTCACATAGCCATTAAATTCAGAGGAGAAAGCTATACACATGCACAGAAAAGGGTAAAATGGGTGTGTGCACACCTTTCACACGCATAGGGGCTCTTCCACTTCGCTGTCCAGGAGTTCCAAAAAGGTAGATTCGGCCCTGGGTCTGTATAGACCCCATGGTATGGGGTTAACTGATTAAAGAATTAACCCCAGCTATGTGGGTACACCTAGATGCCGCGGGTCTTAAGGACCCTGCACGGCAGGATGAGGTTAATTATTTAAATGCCACAAGGGTCTGATCGGGATTCCCACAGCAAGGGTTAACTATTTAGGTGCTGCAGAGGTCCTTGATGGGCTTTATTAGATGTCACAAGGGTCCATTCGGGACCCCTATGGAAAATAATAAATTATGGGTGAAACAGGGTCCTGAGCAAAGAACTAGAAAGCAGTCACAAAGCCATTTTTATGCCTTTACAAGTACTCTGGAGTACTCACAAAAAAAAGTCAAACGATCAAGGACTTTAGGAGTTGCAAAAGCCAAGTATTTTAAGGTTATTTGGAATTGAATAGCTTTTTGGAGCTCAAACAACTCGTAAGAAAAGCAATGGGAAAATATGTCATATTTAGTGTCTATGGCTTGCCATCGTCATTAGGTGTAGTTCTCGCTCTATGATTCTGTGATGGGTTAATAGAATAGTTTGGGAGATTTACTTTGCATGTAAGCATGGTGTAATTTGCAATATAGAGGAATTGATTATGGCTCCTGTTTTTTTTTGTGGCTATGCATAATTTTACATAGTTTTGTTACGCCCTTGTATTTCAGGTGGTATAAAATTAGAGAAAATAAATGTATACTTTTTTTTTCCAGATCAGTGTTAAGTATTGACTCTGGAATAACCCTTATCTTATGTTATTCCTTCTTGATCAATCTTCATTTTTATTTATTTTCTCTCTTAAATCTTTCAAATTTTGATGAAGTATAAGATAATAAGGATATGTGATCTTTCATTACTTTACCCAATTTCCTTTACATTTCTTCTAGTCTACCATTCAGCGTATTTATAGCTACAGAATTATCTAAAATTCCAAAGTTAAAATGAAGTGAAGATCTGCTAAAAGACCTTTAATTTATGAAAGAGTAAGTTGTTCATTCTGTTTCGGATCTTCCTCTATAAAAGATTCAGTTACATTTAGCTCCAGTGTTCTCTGATTTAGTACAGGAGTTTGACAACGAATAGTGCAGTCCATCCTTGGTGAAAAGAAATTACGGTAGTTGTAGATTTCGTAGTTGGATTTCTTTTCTTTTGGTTTTGTTTTAGATTAGCTATTTTCTTTATTCTTCATTTAAAATATACATTTAAAATATACTTAATAACTCACAAAATTACCAATACGTGGTCATTCAAAAAATGTTTACATTCTGAGATTTATTTAGTGTATATTAAAATTAGCAAATCTCTCGCAACCCTCTAATTTAGAATGAATTACGGCTGAACTATTATTTATATTGCGCCTGTAATTATCAAATTTTCTTGAATATAAAAGATACTAGCTACTTGCCCGTCAAAAATGATGGGAATACAAATTTTAAGGCTGTGAATGCTGTACCTTGGGAGCTCATTGCGAGCCCCACGCTGAGCACCTCCGACACCCATTGCGAGCTTATCCCTCTGTGAACAGTGCTCATCGTGAGCCGGCAAAGCTACTTTGCTTTGCCGCTCATTGAAGGCCTTTTGAACCCATAACTTTTGTACTCCGCAATGATCACCTTCGGCGCTCATTGCATGGCTCACAATGAGCACCTTCGGGGCTCATTGTGAGCCTCTCCTCCTGTCTACTGTACTGGGCTCACTAGTGGTGTAGACAGTGAACAGGGGGCCCAGGTGCAAATAAAAATCTGCCCCCTCCTGCCAGAAGAGAGAGGGCACAATTTTTTTTGCACTTCCCGATCCCCCTACAACCTCAATGCAGTACATATATAAAACATATATTAAATATATAGAAACAATAAATATATAAATATGAGGGTCTGTGGACACAGTGGGGGGCCACAGTGGGCCATAACGGGTGGCAGGGGACCCACTGGAGGTCCACAGGGGCCATAATGGGCCGTGGAGGGGACACAAGAGGCCCCTGGGGCCTGTGGGGGGCCACTGTGAGCCAGAGGGGCCTGCAGGGGACACACGGGAGGTCCATGTGGGCCATGGGGGCCACAAAGTCTGATGGGGGCCCCTGGGGGGCCACAGGGTCTGATGGGGGCTCCTGAAGGCCACAGTGAGCCATAAAGGGCTGCAGGGGACCCACAGGAGGTCTGTGGCAGCCATAAGGGGACGTGGGGGCCACAGAGCCTGATGGGGTCCCCTGGGGCCAGTGGGGGGTTACAGCGAGCCTTAAGGGGCTGTAGGGGATCCACAGGACGTCCGTGGGGCCAAAAGGGGCCATAGGGATCACTGGGCCAGCAGGGCGGCCCCTGGAGCCTGTGTAAGGCCACAGTGGGCCATAAGGGGACACACAGGGGGCCCTAGAGACCACAGGTACCCTCAGTGCCTTGCACCGTCTGAACCGGCAGTAGGCAGTAGCTCTGCCTCTGGGGCTCACAATGAGTGCTTCATAGCAGGCCTCATTAACCTGCAACTTTTTTGCTTGGGAATGCAATGTGTCTCTTTCCAGCATCTCTCCCCTGTCCCTTCCCTGTGTCTTTCTTCTCTGTGTGTTTGCTGTATGTGTGCATGTTACGCTCTGGCTGCCAACGGTTTTATTTTCAAAGTCTCATAACTCATAGCGAGTCCTGCAAGTCCTGCGGCGCTCATCGCAAGGCCTGCAAAGAGCGCCTTCGGTGCTCATTGTAGCCTAAAAATCCCACGGGCCTTGCAGTCGAGGGCCGCAACTGCGAGCCACACAAAACATTGCGTGACCAACATCGAAATGTGACAAGCACTGCCAACTATATATGCGATTCCATCACATCACATACATAGTTCTCAGCAGCGCGGGCTTGGCAAAATTTGTTGCTAACACAACGGAGAAACTGCGGGTGCCAGCAGCAAATGCGGCCCTCGCAAAGCGAGGGTGGCAGTTGCAGCCAGGCAAGGAGTGCCAAAGGCGCTCCTTGCGCTGGTGGAGATGAGCGCCGTAGGCGATCATCCCTATGACCGGGTACGACTTAGGCAGGGAGCACCCAAGGCACTCACTGCGCTGGTGGAGATGAGCGCCATAGGTCTTGTGCATCATACCTACGACCCGTAACACTTACAAAATAAAACCACCACTGTTGGAAAAACAAAATACGAGCCGCAAAAAATACGAACTTAACGGCCGCAACACGCACAGTGAAAAACACGAAAAACACACTAAATACAAAATACACACACATCAAGGGGGGACCGCCAGGACGTCTGGGAATGAGGTTATACCCCAATTTCAATAGAATTTAAAGATTTTCGCCACTTGAAAATCCCCTAAGCGAGAGAAAAAATGGCCGCCGAAAAAAACAAAAACTAAGCTACACGACCCCTAAGCACCCAAAAAACACTGCCAAGCACATACAGTATAACTTTTACACAGACCCGTACGACCTACTAAATACACTATTGGGAAGCACGCTAAATGCTCCACACCCGCCTAACACATACACAATCGCAGCCATTTGACTACACTAACTGCACACTAATAACATTAACATTACACAATGCGGAAGTACACAGCTAAACAAATGGTTTCCCCTCGCGCACGCAGCCTATTTACACTACACACTGCACATATTGCTGACACTTACACCTCAGCTCGCCAACAGTGCAAATCTACATTGTATGTTACAGGAACATCAAAACAGATTGTCAGCTGGTCAGCATATTGCTTCCTGCATATATTTATTACAAATAGGTAAAGTATATTCATTTATAACTTTAATAATTAATTAATTTACATTAACAAATACATACACAGAGAAAACCAAAAACCAAAATGACAGAATCACAACAGGCAGCACCAACTTTACAGAACCACAACTACACCAAGGGAGAGGCTCACAATGCGAGCCAAAAGCTCATTAGCGCAAAACTTGCAATGAGCACCAAAGGAGCTCTCATAACCAAACATACACCAACCAAGAGGCTTGCAATGAGCGCCGACGATACTCACACAACCAAAATACTTACTTTGTGTACCAAACAACATTACCTGCCTTACAATTCTATTGCCGTCATTTTTTATTTTTTTTAAAATGATTTTTATTAGACAGTCAGACAAAACTCGTTGAGTGAACAAAAACAACACATAGACGTGGTAAGTAGAAAATAACAATGAGCACATTCATCACATCTATCTTCTTATAGAACGTCTTTCTGTCCAGAACTCCTCCTCTTTTTCCGTTTTCTAGTTTTATGTCTGCTGAAAGTAACTTTTAACTGGATTGGGGCTAAGGGGGAAACTATGAGTAGTGAAGTCCCATAACACTGGGATGATCTTTGTAACCTGTGTTTCCTGTCCTCATATAGTCCTGACCCTGACCGGTATCAACTCTCTTAGTAGATGTAGCCTCTGATCTTGGGTAACTGTGTTAGGCTATTGGTGTTGGATAAGTTAAGATTTCTCTTGTCTTGTTTTCCTTTCTAGATCCCTTAGGAGGGAAGTATTACTCATCCCATTCCCCTGCCGAATCTTGTCTCCCAGGCGGCCCAGCAGGAGGCCCAGCGCTTGTAGTTATGATTCACCTCAGCAGATAAAATGCTCATGGACCGAACAAACTCAATTTTGTTTAGGATTATCTCGTATGTTGGGGTGGGTGTTTTCCAGTGGGCGGCTATTATCTTTCTAACTGCTAAGAATATTTGGTTGGTTAGGAATTGTTCCGAGTTGGACAACCCCTCTACCGGTAGACCCAGGATGGCTTCCTCTGGTCTCATGGGAAAACTCTGACCCCATAGTTTCTCTAATGTTTTATATGTATCTACCCAAGTGTGTTTAATCATAGGGCATTCCCAAAATGTATGAATTAGAGTCCCTTTCTGATTGCATCCTCTTTCTCATATATCACGAATCCCCGGGTTTCCTAGGCACATTCTAACTGGGGTTAGGTTCCATCTCATGACCACTTTATATGAATTTTCTTTCAGAATTATATTAAGTGAGGAGTTTTTTGCTTGTTTCAGAATGTTGTTCCATTGGTCCTTATCTAAGCGTATGTTGAGGTCTGCTTCCCACGCCCTCTCATAGTGGAGTTTGGGAGGAGTGGCTAACTCGCATAAGTGATTATATATTGTGGAAATATTGCCTTTCCCCCCTGGGTAATTAATGCAACACTTTTCGGATATGGATTTGTTTTGTCCACCTTTGTTCCTAATGGTTTGAGTTAGTCTTTGATTTATAGCGAGTAGGTTAAGCCATTCCCCTGGAGGTAGGTGTTTTTTGTCTAGGAATGCAGTAGTGGACCATTTTTGATTAACTACAGGTAAATCTGACGCAATTGAGCAGTTATTTTCGGTCCACCATCTATATTGGTCATTAGTATTTATTTTGGGGTTGGCCGATTGGGGCCACAAGGGTTGGTTCCTATCTGCCCTTCCTTGAACACTAGGGTCACTTGGCCAGTTAAATTGACTTCCATCATGTCTCTTTTCATTCTGTGCATCCACATCTCTCCGATAGATTGCGCCTGGTTGCCTCTGGGTCTTGTTACTTCTTCCCATTTGATTATGGGTGCTACTATGCAAAGAGTTATCAAGATGAGGCATGTCAGTGAGATTCTTAGGCCACACCAGTTAGGTCTTTTGAACAGGTGCCAGGCCATTTTCTTGGGCCAGTTGAGAACCCCAAAAACCCTCACCATTCGGTTCTTCACTGGGTTTGAGACGAGTTTCCCCCCCTTTGTAGCCCAGCCTGACTCGCAATGAGTCAGCTAGCAGGTTTTAGGAATCAACTGGCTCAAGCTCTGGCACTTTTACTCTCTTGCAGTGAGTCAGGTGTATCCAGGTGGCTCGTTCGGCAACTTTCAAGGCACTGGGTGTTGACAGCAGAACTTGGTACGGTCCTTCCCACCTGGCCGATGCCCAATTTTTACGCTTGATTACTTTAATTAGGACCCACTGGCCTGGTTGTACCAAGCAGGGTCCCTGCTGTTGCTGTGGATGAGAGAGAGAGATGGAGGTAATATCTTTCTTACTTAACATTTTTCTCATATAGTCTGCTAAGTTTTCACTCATGTTCTCATCTTCTGAGATAAATGGTCTAAATTCTGGTAGTAGGAATGGTCTCCCATACAATATTTCAAACAGGGTTAACTTCTTCCTGCCTGGAAGCATGTGCATGTTTAGCATGACTAATGGTAAACAGTAAAGCCAATTTTTCCCTGTCGCTGCCATCGTTTTCCTCAATTTATTTTTAATGGTACCATTAGTTCTCTCCACTAATCCAGCTGACTGTGGGTGGTACGCGCAGTGGTTTTTCAACTCTATGTGTAATGCTTTACTCAAGTAGTTGATAATTCTGTTCACAAAATGTGTGCCGTTATCGCTATATATTTTCTCTGGTATACCAAACCTAGGAATTATGTGTGTCACTAAGGTTTTAGCCACTGTGATTGCGTCAGGGTGTGCACATGGTTTCGTTTCCACCCACCTAGAGTATACATCAATTATCACTAGGCAATATTTCTTCCCTTCACACTTGTTAGTTCAATGAAATCCATACATATTGTCTGGAAGGGGTATGTTGGTTCTGGGAATGTGCCCCTTATGGGGTGATAGTTACCCTGAGGGTTATGTTGTGCACAAACAAGGCACCCTGCACAATTTTTTTTTAAAATAGGTGTTTAATCCATAGGCTGAAAATATTCTGCTGACCATGTCTACCATACTCCCTCTTGAGACATGACTAATGCCATGGCTCAACATAGCTGCATTTCTGAATAGTGATTTTGGTAAAATTGGTTTCCCTTCTATACTCTCATAAATATTATCAGCATTTAGTTTACTCCCTTTCTTCAACCTGTAGAATACTCTTGTCAATGTGGTTTACGAAATACACAGATGTGTAGCTGTGTAAGAGAAAAATGTGTATTTTCCCCGTTTGAGCCGCTTGCTTTGCAGCTGTATCTGCCCTGCCATTTCCTATTGAAATTGCGTCTTTGGTCGTGGTATGAGCCACACATTTACATACCGCAATCTTCAAGGGCAGTTGAATGCTTCAAGTAACTGCAAAAGGAGTTGTTTATGAGTGACTTGCCTGCCAGTCGATGTGACCATGCCTCTATTTTTCCACAATTGTGCAAATATGTGTACAGTTGAGAATGCATATTGGCTGTCGGTGTATATATTTACTATTTGTCCCTGTCCTATTTTACAGGCTTCAGTAAGGGCCACGATCTCAGCTGCCTGTGCTGAAAAGTTAGTGTAGCCTCGGTGTATGCAACATCTCTAAGGCCGTCTCTTGGTGAGACTTCTTTTTCTATGATTTCAGTACATGCATGTGGTGTGCCATCTTCCTGGATGGGAACTAACGTGATGGGTTCAGTGTTGTGCACCTTTCTATGTGCAAGTGTGGTTGTGACAGAAGTATAGTCATGCATGATAAGTGTCTTGAAGGGGAAAGGTATGAAACCTTATTTGTAGTAGAATGACAGATACAGCATGTGGTACTCTTAGCAGCCTTAGTCCTGTTCCACCCTTTGACTCTGACGCCAGAACCTGCCATGGAAGCCGGCCACTACAGCCTGTACACAAACCGGAAGTCCCCCTGGCTACAGGGTCCAACCTGGTTGAGTAAAAAGCCAAGGGTCGGTCTCAGCAGGCCATGTTTCTGAGTCACAACGGAAGTCATATAGCCTCCCCTTGAGTCAACAGTTTGTTACAAATGGCTTGCTGTAATCTGGCAATCCCAATACAGATGTTCCCACTACTGTGTCTTAAGCTGAATGAATGCTGCTTCAGCTTCATGTGTCCACGCTACCTTTTCATTAGCTGACATTGATTGTGCATAAATAAGGTGTTGTATGGGCCCTGTAAGTTCTGCATAGTTGGGAATCCAACTCCTGCAGAAATTTACCATCCCTAAGAAAGACATAACTTGTCTCTTGTGACCTGCTTAGGGGCTTCTAGTATGGCCCTTTTCTAACTGGGTCTAGTGATCACCCTTTCTGCTCACTAGGTATCCCAGGTACTTCACTTCTGATTTCCAGAGCTGTAATTTATCCCGACTAACCTTATGTCCCTCTTCTGCCAGGAATGTGAGTAAGGCTAGCGTGTCCTCCTGGCATATCTCCTCAGAAGGAGAGGCCACCAAGATATCGTCCACATACAGTAGTATTTGGCTTCCCCTTGGGGGCGTAAATTTCGCCAAATTTGAGGACATAGCTTGGGAAAATATAGTTGGACTTTCGGTATATCCTTGAGCCAATCTTGTATATGTTACCTCCTCCCCATATAGGTGAAGGCAAACCAATATTGGGAACCTTTATCTACTGGTATGGAGAAGAATGCATTGGCTAAGTCTACCACAGAAAAATGTGTGTTATCTGGCTGCATGTCATTTAGGAGTGTATGTGGATCTGGCACCGTGGGGTGCTCGGGGAATTACAGCTTTGTTTACTGCTTGTAAATCCTGCACTAATCTCCAAGCTCCGGTTGCTTTCCTGACTGGGTAAAGTGGGGTGTTACATTGGGGATCCTGGGCATTCTATTATAATCCCTTTCTCAATCAAAACTTTTATAATAGGTTCTATGCCCTTCTCTGCTTCAGGTTTTAGAGGATACTGTCTCTGATGTGGCTGAAAAGTACTTTTTGGGGTGATTTTTACTGGGCTCTACCCCCTTTATAAGGCCTACATCAGCGGGCCCTGTGGACCATAAGGTGTCCGGAAGGCTCTCTAATGCTACCTCCTGTTCCTGAGTGAACAGTATCTGTGTGTTGTGTCAATGGTTCCTCTAACAGAAGAACTTTCTCCCACCTGGATGACTGTAAGTGTATTCCTTCTTTGTCTCAGTTACCCAGTTCAGGCTTTTCCGATATATTTTTGTGCTCGGTGAGTACTGCACTCCGAGGTCATAGGGTAAGTACTCCCATGGTGTTTTATCTGTCTGAGCCTCTTCTACCATCCCTCCTACCTGTACCCACCTTCCACCAGCTGGCATAGTCAGTGATATGTGTGGCACTGTGTGTCCTGCATAGAGTACTGGTCTTGATCATTCAATTTTACTCCCAACCCCTGTATACCCATTTTCTGTCCAGTATATGTAATCCAAGGTTATTCTGGTATTGGTGTGTTTGAAAAATGTTTTTTCATAGTCCACATCCCTCCCCGATGTACTTTCAAATTTCATAGTGCAGTGTAATGACTCTGTGCTTTGTTTTACACTGGAAGATGGAGCTGGGTCATTAGCCATGGCTATCAAAGCGCTGGATACTTGTGCCGGCCCTTTTGACACCATGTCTAATGTATAGAAGTAATGTGGTTCACCCATCCCTTGCACTACATTTACATCGACAGGTATGCCCCCATGTATGCTTTCATGCCTTTCTCTGTGGGAACCACTCTAATGTTGCATTTCAGCATCAGATCTCTACCCAAGAGATTTATCGGGCATCTAGGGGAGAGTATAAAAGGGATGCTCAAATGTTTGGCCATTGAACAATCTCACTGTAAGTGGCATGATACAGGTTCACTATTTGTCTGTCCTGCTGCTGACCTAACCAGTATGTTTTGTGACGACGTGTAACTAGTCCATGTGCCATCATTGCTCAACACTGATTTACATGCTCCTGTATCGCATAAAAATGTTATCATTACCCCCATCTACATCTAGCTGCATGACTGGTTGTTCTTCTAATGCCATTAAGTCTATACATGATTCTAATTCAACACATCATTTTTTCCTGGCAATTTTGCATCATTATTACCATACTCATACAATTCAGATTCATGCAATTCTTGTTCAGCAAACATTTGTAAAGGAGGTGGTACAACCTGGTTCTAGTCATTTGTCAGTCTGGTGGTCATCGTCATCCGCTCCCTCTTCCTCCTGGTACTTTCTGTTTCTGGCAGTGACGTGCTAAGTGGCCGGCCTTGCCACACACGTAACAATTTTCATAAAATTTTTCCTCTGTTTCCTCCACCTCGACCTCGTCCCGTCCACCTCCTCCTCCCTCCACGGTTTTGATTATTTCCACCATCACCGAAGAAAAGAAAGCAGAAGTTATAGGTTGCGCTTTCCCATCAACAGAAGTCATTAAATACACCTCCTTTGGTTTACTATCTTGCTTTTTTCTGTTTCTTTCTTTTGCTCTCTTACACTGCTCTTCTGCATGTTTTAGCATATTCTATGGTTTCCCTAAGGGGACATGTTTTATAAGTAATTGGTGTTGTATCACAAAGTCATTTATTTCTGGGTAACATCCCTTGAGAAAAGCGTTCTTTAGCTGCTGAGCATATGGACCAGCATCATCATATGGGTTAGGTCTGGCTACCCCCGCTATGGCTGTCAAATACTACCCGCAACCTCCCCATATATTGTTCCACACTTTCATCATCTTTCTGTACACACTCATTTATCTTAGTCCAGTCTGCGTCTGTCAGCTATTCTGCCTATTAGAGTGTCTACTCGTTGGTCAGTTCTTGTGATCCATATTGCAATGGCTCCCCCCTTTGGTCCAGTGGATTCCAGTCACCTTCACTAAGGATCCAATCGGACCCTAATATCTGCCTCAGACACCGTACAACCTCAACACCATTTAATTTAAAACTTTGCTGCAATCGCTGGAACTTAAGTCTGAAAATTCCCATATTGTCATTGGGTGGGGGACTCCTTCTACAGCTCTCCTCACATCTGCATCTGTCCATGCCCGGTATACTAGCATTGTGGGTGGCAACACATTCCCCCCTCTAGGATTGGGAACCTCAATTAAGGGTATAATGGCACAGATGTTATTCCTTACCTCCGTAATGATGATCTGGTGCCCAGCCTGGTTCTGGCGGGCCATCCCTCATAAGGTGGTGGTGTTGGAGGAGGTGGATTTGGAGCGGGTGGCGGCAAGCAGGTATTTGCGGGGCATATCAAATTCGTTCTCTACATCATCACTATAAGTGACCATATTCCCAGGAGTTGGAGGGGGCGGTCAGTCGTGGAAGTTTTTTCTGTGGTACACATAAACATATCCTCTTCCGAAGGAGAGAGGTGGTTAACATTACATGTCCCTCCCCCCGTAGGCACCGTCATTGTGATACACATTTTCCTTTTTGTTTTCATCTTCAACAATTTTTTATTTTAGTATAGAAAATGTATTTACTTTTTTTTATTTTATTTTTATTTCCTTAATTAAGTAACGTTGCGTTTACTTTCCTTTCCTATACTTCTTTGTATATAGTAAGCTCAATAAAGTTTGAACGTCTCCTATTCCTTCCTTGTAATAAGGATTAATATTGCCAAGAAGTAGTGGATACAGGGCACTGATTCCAGCAGAGGTAGTACAGTAGATGCTGGTGTATCCAGTGGGTGCGGTAGCATTGTCCATCACTTAAAAGGGGTTATAATAACATGCCTTTGTCTCTCTTTACAGCAACCACACTTCCTCCCTTCTGCTATGTTCCCTTAAGGTTACAGACAGACATATTTTACATAAAAAAACTAACACACACACACAGAGAAAATTGGAGTAGGAAGCGGAGTGGTCTGCCATGCTGACTGTGGGGGGTGGGCCAGACCCTGCACATCATCACATAATACAGATCAATCACCTCCCTGCCCAAAGGTAAAGCATTGAGTAAAGTTACAAAGACACAGAAACTTTATATATATACACAAATACACATAAGAAAACAATTCTAGAATACAGTGTTCACAATTCCCACACATAAGTGTGTTTTTACCAGACATAAGTTACAGATGCACACCAGAAACCCTTTGCATATTAAACATGTCTTTAGAGATTACCTTGAAAACTGCAGGGTCTAGAAACCACACTCCTGGCAGTGCGATTTATGCCCTTGAGAGCCTATCCACCTATACATATACACATATATATATATATATATATCTTGAACTCCTATAGTATCAATTAAAGTTAATAGATATACACAAAAAATAATATCACAGGTACATGGAAATATACATAGCATTACATATACATACAACACCCAACAGACCTTTTATACATTTTCCATAAATAATCTGTATAGCTCCCACCCAGGGCTTCATACACACAATCTTACAGAGTATTTTAGTAAGAAGTTATGAATACACAGAAACTGCAGACAAAATATTTCAACATTGTATAACCAAGTAAAGAATGAGAAGATGAAAATTCAAGCAGTTTATTGATGACTGTTGTGCTGGCTACCCCCGCTAAAGGCCTGAGGTCTTTCTCAAGGTAAGGGGGTCCTCAGTGACTTACCCCCCGTGCACGGTAAAAGGAGTTTGCTTGTCCGAGGAATGATAAGGAAACAACTTCCGGCTCGAAGGACCAAAATGATAGGATCAGATTAGTGAGTAATCATGTATTCTGATGTGTGAATCAATTATATCTGGGCACCAAATATAATGAGAGAAAAATAATGCACAAAAGTCAGAGTGTCATCAGAATATTCTCTGAGCTTATTTAGACAGTCTGTTCTTGTATAGCATAGAACACGTCACAACTTATTAGCATAGTTGGAAATAGGGTTAAATACAAAATTGCAAGCAACTGTCTTTTTTTTATGGTTTACTCAGCAAAACCTTATCTAAAAACCCCTGTTTGCTTCAGATACATTGTCTCAGTAGTATCTGAAGCGAAAAACAGGACACAGGATACAGATGTTTTAACGTAAACATTCTACAGATGACGCACTTAAACATTCTAGTGAGATAAGAAACATGCTGACATACTTTTTATAATCATGATACTCTTAGCTAATTAATTTCTAAATGAACAAATTAAAATACCTAACACCTTTCCACCAAATGGAAAAGTATTATCCATGGACTTCACAAAGCAAACGGTCAATACATTGGAGGGCATAGCATGACATCATTGTGGCCTCATCTATTATAATGAATTACTTTTTTTCAATTTCTTTGCTTGTAATGATGTCATGTTGAATATCTGACACAGAGGTTTCTAAAATAGGCACTGGCAGTTTAAAGCCACTATGTACAGTTCTTCCACCTTCTAACAAAAGTGCAGCTATTCGGGCAGTGCTATTTGACCTTGTGCTCGTACAGAACTCATTAATAAATTATATAGATACGTTTTTCCTAATCCACCAGGTCTATCAAGATAGAAATAATGCTCTGTGACCATGTCATCATCTATTGCATTTTTAATGGCATTACATGCTTGCACTTGTAATGTATTTAAAGTTGCAAGTCTTTCTTCTGTTCTTTCTACTTGTAGTTGAATGTCATAGTCTTCAAAGTTTATGTCACTATAAGACCTGGATCAGGCAGATTAAAACTTGCACAACTTAATCCATGAGTTAAAAAATACTTCTTGGATTTCCATTAACGCTTTTTAGGTGTGCAATCGGTTCATTGTATCGTCGCATAAAGTCTTCAGCCATATTACTTTAAATGTGTCCCACAAAGCTAATGCATTTGGAGCATTTGAGAAGATACAAATAAATGCAAATTGTTCTCTCATCTGCCGTGGCATTTGACATTGTGCTGCTCTTCTAAACATCTTTCCCATTCTGTATCATCAGCTAGTAAGTTTCTATGTCTTGCAGCTAAATGGAAGGATTATATACTATGGTCCTCATTCAATTAGAAATTTGTCAATTGAATAGGGCTCTATATAAGCACATAAGATAATTTTTTTTGACAGAAGTTATTTAGTTATTGAAAACCTTTGTTTTGGATAGAGGTTCAGTAACTAAAAAGTTTGTTTACATTTTTTTGTAGTTGCTTATATAGAGCCCTATTCAATTGGGCAACTCGGAATTGAATGAGGCTCTATGTCATTAACAGTTCTTAAGTGTTCAAAACTTTGTGCTCCAGGAACATTAAAAGTAATATTCGTAAGCAAAAATGTTCAACATCTCTTGGACTGACTGTGTAAATTCTTGGGATTATTTTATTTCCTCTGGCTTTTTCTAGGTCTCCATAATCATTCACAAAAACATAGTGATATGGAATTTCAATATATAAGAATTGTGTTGCTTCTGAATCTGTGGAATTTAATTCAAAACCATGCAGTTAGTGTAGTGTGGACGAAGTTCACTTTGGGCCAATGCAATACTTTCATTTCCAGCATGGAAAATACACTAAATGTCTTTGTGGCAAATGTACTGCTAATCTCTATACTGCATGTGATCTATCATGCATTTCAAATTTTAAAAAGCCGCCACATAGCTTCTGGCGCACTGACATAAGCGAGCATCTACATGAGATGCAAGTTCATCATGTACTAACCACTACTTTCAGGTTGGGTCTGCACTTTTGATGACTACAGTAGCTGCATCATAGCCTTTGTAAATATATTTGTAGACATATTTAATGGATTTGATGGAAGTGTAGGCTTCTACATTAAGTGTGCGTTATACTTCATGAGGTAAATGTGGATTGTAGGGTGACTACATATCTATTGTAAACTTTTTTTGCCACGAATAATGGCACTATCTCCTTCTCTTCTTTTAAAAATGGATAAGCCATCACAATTGGCATAGGTTTTGTCTCTATAATCCTTTGGAAAATCTTTAGAACATTTATTATTTTCCATACATGGTGATTGTGGATTAAGCTCACCACAGGGTCCATGAATCATGCGATGAGTAGCAATCTCATATAGTCTACCATATAGTTCTGGATCTGGTAGTTCAGCAACAATGACTGCATCCTCTTTGTCAGAAGTATCTAATTTATCTTTTTCTGGAAGTATTATGAGAAGATGTGCATGTGGAAGGCCTCTTTTTTGAAATTCAATGGTATATACATAAGCAAGACATTTGCCAAATAAGTGACTTATAGTGATGTCACAAATTAATTCATTTAATTTAATCTTAAAAACTCTGGCTACTAAATCTGGTCTATCAGAAGGACTTTGGCCAAGAAGTACATTTTGTGTAATTTCTGGCCATTGGGGATTACATGTAAATATAAGAAATATATCGGGTTTGCCAAATTTGGTGACAATAGTCATAGCATCATTGTATCTTTCTCTCATATTTCGAGGAGATCCTTGAAAGGAAGATGGTAAAATTATGGCTTTGACAGCTCTCATGTCTCTGCTTGTAGCCACCTCAGCAACATAGTCCATTAGTCCAGAATATTGTTCTACACATAGTTTATCTTGTTGATATTTTATAAAGTTTAAAATATTGGCCTCAACTTGCAAATAAGAATCAATAATCCATTGTTGTGTTATTTTTCCATCACATAAAATTGGATTAAATGTATTCGAATGGCAATTTGAGCTACTTTAAATTCAAGGATAGAAACATTATTTCGGATTCTGGCTTTAGCATTTGGGTAACTGGGAAGTGGTAATTTTGGTTGCCAACCTGCCTCTCTGTGTGGGAAAAAATGGGATATGTAATTTGATCTAAATTTGGACTTACGATACTCATATTAATTAATGGTTGCTCCTCATTTCTGGGATATATTCTAATGTCTCTTTGAAATGGTGGTTCTCCTTCATGATTTTGAAACACCATTGCAACCTCATTTGAGGTTGGCAAGTTATAATGACGTTTTCAGTATGTCTGTCTCTTTTAAGCACCATATTGACCTTTGTCATTGGTAATTGATGTCTTTTGCATGAAGTTGTTGTTCATTTTCTACTTCTGCCAATTTTTTTAAGCTTTAGTGTAGGGGTTATTGTCCATAATGTTATCTAGCTCTATAAAAACACTGGGTAAGCATTTTTTATTTTTTCTTCCAGCTGCATACGTTGGTCAACAGCTTCTATTGTATCTAGGACATATAGTTGAGCGAATTTTCTTTGCTCTCCTTCCTCTGGATGTAAATGGGAAGTACGATGATAAATTTGGCCTTTAAAACAGTAAGGACCATGTCCTGGTACATTAGCAGCTAATGTTGCCCCCATAAATGCAAAGGATATGGCACTATTGTAGGATCTTATGTTTGTCTTAACATTTTTGTAGTTTGGAAAAGTAGGTTCAGTCATAATGTTTTGTAAATAGATTGGAAATTATTTTCTTTCTGGAAGTTTGAACTTGCCTTTTTGACAGCAACTAATAAATTGGCCATCTCTGGGTCTCTCGTTTAAAATAATAAGCCTCACAAAACTGACATTGAGTATTCATGTCCCCACAATTATGAACCTCTACTGCTAAAGACTTGAGTAAAGGACAATTTCCAAAGCATATATCAGTTTGATTTTCAAATTCATCAAGTGAAATGTCATGTGATGTTTCAAGAACAGGTTCTAAATGCTTTGTTTTTTTCGTGGCTTTTTTTGGAATATCTTTTATTGGTTTAGGTAAAATGTCATATAATGTTTCAGGAACAGGTTCTAAATGCTTTGTTTTTTTGGTGGCTTTTTTTGGTACCTCTTTTATATTTTCAGGTAAAATGTCATCTGATGTTTGAGGAACAGGTTCTAAATCCTTTGTTTGCTTAGTAGCTTTTTTTGGTGTATCTTTAATTTTTGCAGCTTATAGTCTTTTGCTTGCAATTCTTTTGCGTTCTTTTTCTCGTCGAATTTCCTTCTCCTCTGGTGTCTGCTGGTTGGCCCATCTCTATTGTCTTTCTCTAGTTTGACGTCTTTTCTTTTCTTGTTTGCTCTCCTTAGTAGCCATGTTAATCTGTAAAAGAAAATAATGTATAATTAGTTTAGTTTGAGATGTTAAGTTTGTTTTTTACATTTTTTTATTATCAACAGTTTGTTTATATGTGCTTGTATTACATTGTAGCAGTACTTTCTTTGTATTGTTAAATAAGTGTTTTTGATTTTTTTGGTCTTACTTTCTGTCGTACGTTGTAATTTTTGCCTTACATGAATAGCACACTCAAGGAACTGACACTATACCTTCTTCTACATGTAGTAGGTGTCTAGTGTTAATTGAAATTTATATTTTTGTTGTTTTGGCAATTTATTTTTTTGTTGTACTTTTAACTTACAGGCATAGTAGAGGGCAAATATAAGTCTTTGTAATTTTTACTACAGGGGATTGTCATAATAGTATTTTGATATTTTATTTAAAAGCTTATATGTTCGGGCAATGACATTTTTTTTATTTTTTCTTGGGTTGTTAGTACTATTTGTTATAGTATTCTATTTTATGTGTGTGTTTAGGTCTTATGCTTAATATTGTACATTACGACTGGTAATTTAGAATGACAAATTTTCTTTATCTGTGTTTTGAGACTTTTGTGGACTATGCTGTTTTCTTTTTTTTTTTTGGCTAGATTGAAGTTTGGATTTACTGTTAAACATTATTGTCCATAAAAGACAAATAAGAGTTAAATGAGAAATGTGTCAGTTACATTTTGGTAAAAGTTATAGTTAGTAGTTGTTATTCTTTTTTTTTTTTCTGTTGACATGGATGCAAAGCAAACATGTATATTTAGTTTTCTCTTTTTTTACTTTTTTATACTGTACCTTGGTTGAAGTGTGATTTCAAGCAGAATCTTTGTTGGTTCGCTGTTGAAAGTTTTCGTCCGATGCTCTTCACGCAGTGTCTGTTGTAAAAGAAAAATTAAAATGTTATTTGATTTGAATGTATTTGTAATGAATAACATATTTCATTGTTTTGGTCTATTGTATCTGTTATGCTGAATTTTTCTGCTATGCTGTTTTTTGTGCAACCTTTTAAAAATACTTTAATTGTATTTGTATATTTCAGTTATCCTTTTTTTATACTGTAATTATTGTTTTTCTTATTTTGGAAATGATCGCAATGTTTTTAGCATTATCCTGTTTTGTGTCCACCACTTTTGCTATGCTTATTTAGGCTTCTTTGTAAGGCTTATAGGTTCTTAAACAGTAAAGAAGAATATTATTTAACTTTTCTATGTGTTTGTGTGATTTTTGGTACAATCCTGTTTTGTGTACACCATATGTTGCATACTTTATTTGCTTAATTAGTATTTTTATGAGGATTAAATGTTGTTGTACATTGAAAATGAATGTGTTTCCTATTTTGGATATAATCGCAATTTTTTTAGCATTATCCTGTTTTGTTTCCACCACTTTTGGTATGCTTATTTAGGCTTCTTTGTAAGGCTTATAGGTTCTTAAACAGTAAAGAAGAATATTATTTAACTTTTCTATGTTTTTTGTGATTTTTGGTACAATCCTGTTTTGTGTACACTATATGTTGCATACTTTATTTGCTTAATTAGTCTTTTTTATGAGGATTAAATGTTGTTGGACATTGAAAATTAAGGTTTTTTCCTATTTTGGATATGATGGCAATGTTTTTAGCATTATCCTGTTTTGTGTCCACCACTTTTGGTATGCTTATTTAGGCTTCTTTGTAAGGCTTACAGGTTCTTAAACAGTAAAGAAGAATATTATTTAACTTTTCTATCTGTTTCTGTGATTTTCGGTACAATCCTGTTTTGTGTCCACCATATTTTGTCTACTTTATTTGTTCAATTAGTGTTCTTTATCAGTATTCAATCATGTTGGACAGTACAAATCAATGTTAATTGCCTTTTCTATATCACGTTGTGCTTTTTTTTATCCTGTTTTGTGTTCACCACTTTTTGGTTGCTGCATTTGGCTTGTGGGTGATGGTTGGAGGTTATTTTGAGGAATACTTTTGTTTTGTGTATGTTCCTAATGTTTCAGATGCTATCCTGTTTTGTGGCCACCAATTTTTTTTTTGGTTTCTGTGAAACTCTCTGTCTTCTTAAATTGTATAGGTCTTTGTGAAGTTTGTTGAACTGTGTTTTGTTCCTTATTCAATTTATATGTATTTATTTTTTTTACTTGAAATTGTTATATTGGTGGCCATTAAACATATATAGTTCCTTTATTTTTTCTACTTGTTATACTTTACCTTGATTGAAGTGTTGTTCTTGTTCGAATGACAGAGGGTCCCCTCCTGCCAATCTTAATCCGCTGGTCTTCTTGTAGTGTCTGTTTGAAAAAGAAAGTGAAATGTTTAATTGTATATTTCTTCTTTTTCATTTAGCAAAGCATGGTCTTTTTCAGCATGTAATGTATTTTTCTATCTTACCTCTTCTTCTTTCTTTGTGTTCTTTAAAAGGGATTCTCGTTCACAGTGTAAATTCTTGAGTGACGCTGGTGATGCAGAGTCTGTTTGAATAGTAAAAACAGGGCAAAGATTCAGCTTCAGGTTCCATATGTATTAGTGTCATATTTTTTGCTATGAGTTGCAGTAAATTAATGTCATTTAAATATACTTGTTTAATTAGTTTCAGTTAACATTAGTTTGTTTTATGGCCTACACACATAAATGTGCGTGTGACATGTCACTATACATGAATCACATTTTCATAGTTAAAGTTTTTTTTTTTTTTTTATGTCATTTAAATATACCTGTTTAATTAGTTTGGGTTAAGATTAGTTTTTTGCAGGGGCTATACACATAAATGTGCGTGTCACATGTCACTATACATGAATCACATTTTCATAGTTAAAGTTTTTTTTTTTTTGTCCATTCTTGATAATAAATTAATATATTAAAGCTTACCTCTCAGTTGTAATTTGCACATGTAAAGTAGAAAATTTGGATAGTTAACTGCTGCTGTTACTTGAGAAGATATATTATTTCCTGTCACTCCGTTCACCACCTGAGTAGAAATGTAGAATTTTCTGGAAAGTCGGCAGTATTTATAAACTTTCAAGTGCCTCAGACCGTTAGAACGCAATACGCAAGCGCTATTTGTGTTTCAGCTTACAATTTGCGTTCCATCCGCCATTTTATGCTTATTTTTTAAAATGGTGGTTAATATCAGTGTGGTACGTGCCGCATAGTATGTGTTTCAGTATTGCAAGTCACTGTAGTATTGTTACGTCTGTAGCCTCATTTTCGTTTTGTTCGGCGGCCATTTTTTCTCTCGCTTAGGTGATTTTCGGCAGTTTAAACTCATTTTTTTGGACTTAAATGGACGTGTAAATTAACTTTTCGAGGTGCTGGATGCCCGCCCATGCTGTAAGTAAGCTTTTTATGTGTTCGTTGTGTTTATTTCTTGTGCTTCTGAAGTTTTCATGCGTGCCGTTTTCGGACGTTTTTTGCGTGTTGGGAATGGGTCATTTCACGGCCGTATTTTTTTGCTAGGGACGCAGTTGTTTTTTTTCTAAGTTGTGCGTGTAGGACGCAGTTGTTTTTTTCTAAGTCGTGCGTGTGTGTGTTAACCATGTGTGATGCGCCTTTGATTTTTTTTTCTAAGTTGTGCGTCTGTGTTAAGGTGCCTTTGAGGCTACACCTCCGCAAATGCAGCCCCTCACTTTGCGAGGGTCCGCATTTGCGGACAAAAACAGCCGACGTTGGATCTTCCACCACCGCAAATGCGGCCCCTCGCTTTGCGAGGGCAGGCGGATTTTAAAACCCGCAGGGGGGCAGGCGGATTTTAAAACCCACAGGGGCTCTTTCTGGCCACAATCGTGATGGAAAAGTTGTTTTAAGGGGACTAAC
>CM050168.1:129626204-129631204 GCA_027410445.1 Discoglossus pictus
GAATCGCAGCCTTACGGCCGATTTACGGCCGGTAATAGAATGAGGCCCATAGAGTTTGTTATTGACATAGTGGTACCTATAACAGCTCCAAGTATAGTCATTATCGCAGCCCCAATAAGGAAATCGATAAATCGTTTCGGACGTTGGAATTGTAAGACTCAGGAATAAAAGTTTTCCTTAATTGTTCCAACATGTTCTTTACAGTAGCTTTTGATCGATCAATGTGTTCATGATACCATATTTTGGTTTCCTTCATCTGTATGTTAAATATGTTAAATTGTCTTTCAATCACTGTTTGTGGATCCACGCTCCCGAAAATCTTTTGCAATGTCAATCTCCTTCCGGTGAGAATAAACCCTGGAGCGTCTTGGATAAGAATTCCTAAAGAAGGGCCTGGTTCCACAATAGGTTCCATTCAGACCTCTTGGCATAGGATCAACATCACCCATATCAGAGCTGTTTTTCTTTCTTTCATCATCACTAATTCTTGTTTTTTTTTGTTTTTTTTTTGTTTTTTTTTTAAACTAAGAAATAAAAACAAAAAGTTTTAATAAGATTATTCTATTTTTATATTGTATAGAATACATTATTAGACAGGGTATTCAAAGTCACATTATTCATCAGGAATATCGTTAATGATTCTCAATTGAGATCTTGGGTGACAACTTTTTATTTGATTAATATGAACCCATCTTTCAACCATTTCACCATTTTTTGGAATTTGTATTTTGTATACAACAGGTGAAATTTTGTCAACAATAGTATAAGGTCCTTTCCATGAAGGCAAAAACTTTTTCTCTTTCACTTGGTTTCGTTGAAAGTTGTACAAATATATCTGATCTGTGACCTCGTACTCCTTTTTGGATGTCTTAAGATCATAATAAGTTTTAGTACTTACAGCAGATTTCTCTACATTTCTTTGTGCAAAAGCAAATGCCTGCTGTAAGTGTTTCCTCAGATCCTCTATATATTGATGGGTTGTAGCAGCATTCACCAAATTATGGTCTTGGGTTCTATAAATAAGGTGTTGTGGGAGTACCATACGTCTCCCCGTCATTAATTCAAATGGCGACATTTTTGTTGCAGTACTAGGTGTAGATCTTATAGCCATTAATACTAAAGGTAATTTTATATTCCAGTCTTTACCTGATTCTTTCACAAATTTCTTTAAAAAACTAATAATGGATTGGTTGTACCGTTCCACATTACCACTAGAAGCAGCACGATAAGAAATATGTAATTTTCTCTTAACCCCTAGGATTTTCCACATACGGTTCATTACTTCACTGGTAAAGTGAGATCCACGATCGGATTCAATTCGTTGTGGTAAACCAAAACGGGAAAAGACATGGTTAATTAATAACATTGCAGCAGTTTCAGTTTTACAATTTGTGGCTGGAAGGCACTCTACCCATTTGGTAAATAGACATGTAACCGTTAGCATATATTTATTACCCCTAGATGATGTTGTTACTGGACCAATAAAATCTATTTGGATATCTGACCAGGGCAAAGACATCCCTCTTTTCTGAAGAGGAGCTCTATGGGTAGGTGTATTAGGTTGATATTGGGGACATACCAAACATCCCTGACAATATGTCTGGATATCTTTCAACATGTGTGGCCAGTACGTAAAATCTCGCAGTATTTCATAGGTGATTTTATCCCCTCTGTGACCTGCTGTCGGGGCATCATGGGCATGTTGTAACATTAGACCTCTATATAAAGTAGGAACCACCCATTACTGTATTCCATTCTTAGATGTACAAATAAGCAATCCATCTAAGATGCTAAATTGGGATTTTGACTTCAATAAAACTCTCAGGTCTTCTTTACCAACAACATCTATATCACTCAGAGGATATTTAGCTGGATCTTGTATATGATTATAAAATATACCTATGATTGGATCCTCTTTCTGACTACTGATTAAATCAGAATTGGGAGTATCCTGGGACCATTGAGCTGTAGACAATTCTGTACTCTTTTGGATTTGTTGCCTTGTTATAGCCTGAATTTGAAATGGACCCAAAAGATGATCCACATCAACAAGCTCCCCCTTTAGGGCACCTTGTTTTGCCAACTTATCAGCCAAATCATTTCCTTCTTTATCCTGTCCCATTACCTTTGAGTGGCCCTTTGTCTTCTTCCAATATATAGTCATTCCATTAGAGATTACCATCTCATCAATAGCATGTATTAACTTACCATGTTTCACTGGTTTCTTCCGGGCACTTGTCATTTCATTATGTTTCCATACCTGTAAGTATTCTACGAAACTATTACGGACATATTCCGAATCGGTGATGATCACTAATTCCTTAAGATCATGCTCTATTGCGGTATGGACAGCGCGATATACGGCTACCAATTCTGATATTTTGACTAATCCTATTTTATAACTCTCAGGTGGAATCGGGATATTGTCTTTCCATACATTACCGATTCCTGCAACCAATTTGTTATCTGCCCCCTCCTTAATATGATATGCACATCCATCCACGTAAACTGTGGGTAAAGTATTACATAATACCTCTTCATATACCTTATGGGGAGATAATTTGTATTCCTTCATAAGGTCCACTTTGTACCGCCGAGGATCCTCTTAGAGAAAATTGGTCCGATCATGTAAATCAGCTAACCCTTGGGCCACTGGATTCCTCTTATTCTTTGCATATATAATTTCCAAAGGCCATCCTTGTAAGGATAAAGTCCATGCGGTTATACGGCTATTTGACAAATTACCGGCTCTAATTTTATCACTCTGAATGTATTGTAATGGTTGATGAGCGGTTTCTACTATAATTTTCTCACCTTGGATAAAATTTCGGAAATTCTATAAGGCCCATACTGTAGCAAACAGAGCTTTCTCACAGTCATTAAACTTTACCTCTACAGGTGATAATGTCTTACTTGCATACGCAATAACTTTACTATGCTGGTCATATTTCTGATATGGAACAGCACTCAAACAAAAATCAGTATATCCAGTTTCTAAAAAGAATGGTTTACCCATTTTAGGATAAACTAAGCAAGGAGCCTGGCTGAGTTTTTGTTTTAAATATTTACGGCTTGATTTTGAATTTCCCCCCATTGCCATGGTTCTCCTTTCTTTAATAATCGAATGAGAGGCCTAGTTACCTCTGCATAGTTATCAATAAACTTACGAGAATAATTGGTGACACCTAAAAATGATCTTAATTCTTTTAAATTTGTAGGGGTTCTGGTTTTAAAAAGAGCTTCCACTTTCTTTTCCTGTGGATTTATACCTTCAGGAGTTATTTCATGGCCTAAAAAATTAACTTTAGTGCGGCACCATTGTGCCTTTTGAAGAGACAGTTTAACTCCTGCATGTTTCAATTGATCTAGAACATATCTGATTTCAAAAATATGTTTATCAAAATCGTTATTTTTAATCAAGATATCATCTACATATGTTAATGTCCCTCGCTCTTGAGCATCAGGCATTGCCTTATGTAAAAATATAGCAAACTCATGCCCTGAATTTATAAAACCAAATGGGGTTCTAGTCCATGTATATTGCTGTTTCCCAAAGGTGAAAGCCAGTTTATATTGGTCCTCTTCACTTACTTTAATGGTCCAATAACCTTGGGCACAATCAAGCGTAGTAAATAATCTAGATCCCTGTATTTGTGCTAAACATTGATCGATATATGGAACGGGCCATGCAGACATGTACACCCGTTTATTTAATTGTCTCAAATCAGCGCATAAACGCCAGGTTCCATTTGGTTTCAAGACACCTAGAATAGGGTTATTAAAAGAACTGTGCACCGGTCTAATAATCCCCCTAGACTCTAGGTTCTTGATAATATCTGCCAAAGATTCATAAGAGGCAAGAGGGAGTCCATATTGTTTCACAAATACAGGTGGCATATTTGGGTCAGTTTTAATTTAAGTGACATGTAAATTTGTCAAACCACAATCATATGAATCCTTAGAGAACATATCTTGGTAATCAATTAATACTTGTCTTAGTTTTTGGCGTTCAATGTCATTAGAACATCCGCTAGCTAAGGCTATCTGTTCCTAAACCCTTTCTCTAAACCCAGGGAATACCTCAGGCTGACTAATCTCATAAATCTCCTCCAGTTTTGTAGACAAATCAGTAGTGATCATACTTACCTGCGTCTCAGTGTTCTGATATTTCTCATACTCTTGTTCAATGGTCTGGTTAAAAATAAGTTAATTATCCATAATATCACAGTCACTTTCAGTGAAACTAAAAGGATAAATAGACTGAACAGTAAATAATCCCTCACGTTGTGTGTCAAAACACTGATCCATAATCTGGTCATCATTTACATAATTCTCTGGTATCAAACCAATAACAATATTCATAAACTCAGAAGTAGAATACTCAGAATCTATAGCCATACCTATTAGGGATCCCTTCTCCAAATGTATTGGATGGGATGCTGTGTTATTTACCAGAATAATGAAAGATATATGTGTTGTAGTAATTAGAGGTGTATGAATGAGAGTGAGGCCTTTTCGTTGCATCTAATGACTAAGATTTACAAAGGCATCAATACCTTTAATCTTTTGACCCCTTTTTACCTGTAAAGGGAGAGGAAATTGTGCCACCCCCTCTGGTATTGTAACACTTTGTTCCATTTGCATGGTTACTGCATAAGGCATTTGTTGTGCAGATTTCAATGCTTCTGAGTCATTTAGGAATTCTAAGGCCTTATCCTGTAATCTAGACCAAATAACATTATTGATCAAATCAATTTGGAATGCAAAGCGATGTAATAAATCATTTCCAATATAGATTGGATATTGGGAACCCTGAACAACTAAGAATAGGTGCATAACCCTTTTACCCCCAATGAAAAGAGGTAATAAACATTTTGCTATAATAGCATGAGTTGAAGTTTCATGATCTATCTTATATACCATTGATCATTGGGTTGTGTATTTCGGATTAACTTAGTATTCTTTATTTGTTTTAATAAGCTCTCATTAACATAGCTATG
>CM050168.1:129638704-129863704 GCA_027410445.1 Discoglossus pictus
TAGTGATCATATGAAGCCATTTATTATCACATACAGTTCCTTGCAAAAATATTCACCCCCCTTGGCATTTTTTGTGTTTTGTTGCCTCACAACCTGGAATTAACATGGATTGTTTGAGGATTTGTATCCATTAATTTACAGAGCATGCCACAACTTTGATGATGTTTTTTTTTGTTTTTTTACTGTGAAGTAAACAACAAATATAAACATTAACTTTTTCTGTTATTTTGTCCTAACTATTCACCCCCTAAAGTCAATACTTTGTAGAGCCAACTTTTGCGGCAATCACAACTCCAAGTCACTTTGGATAAGTCTCTATGAGCTTGCCACATCTTACCACTCGGATTTTTGCCCATTCCTCCTTGCAAAACTGCTCCAGCTCCTTCAATTTGGATGGTTTGCACTTGTGAACAGCAATCTAAGTCTGACCACAGATTTTCTATTGGATTGAGGTCTGGGCTTTGACTAGGCCATTCCAACACATTTGCATGTTTCTTCTTAAACCACTCAAGTGTTGCTTTAGCAGTGTGTTTGGGGTCATTGTCCTGCTGGAAGGTGAACCTCCGTCCTAGTCTCAAATCACTCACAGAGTGGTACAGGTTTTGCTCAAGAATATCCCTGCATTGAGCACCATCCATCTTTTCCTCAACTCTGACCAGTTTCCCAGTCCCGGCTGCTGAAAAACCTCCCACAGCATGATGCTGCCGCCACCATGTTTCACTGTGGAGATGGTGTTCTTTGGGTGATGTGATGTGTTGGGTTTGCGCCAGACATAGCATTTTCTTTGATGGCATCAGACCAGAGCACCTTCCTCCATACATTTTGGGAGTCTCCCACATGCCTTTCCTCAAACTCAAAAAACGTGCCATTTTATTTTTTTACAATAGAGACGACGAAAGCAGGATATCCCTTCTACATAGAGCACACCCAGGGCCTAATAACAATATAGAGAATAATATTTGTTAAAACTTAACATTTAATAATATGATTAAAAACTGAAGTTAAAATCTTGATATTTGTACTTAACGTGAGATTGGATAAGAGGTAGAAAAGACTCAATGTGCTGCTATATCCATTGTATAAATAATCTCTTAAGACCACAGGTAAATTGTGATCCCGTATAAAGTTATAAAGTGCTTAGTGCTCTTGATCAATTGTGAGTAAATATCTTAAAAAATATATTGCACAAAAATTTTAAGTGAATAGTGCTAAGTGCAAGTGGCAATTATGCTGAATCACATAATTTTAAATTAAATAAATATTAAGTGCACAGTATTGAATATACTGGATATAAAATATATATTATCCACACAATGCCCAAAATGAGGTATATCACTGTACAATTGTACAATTTAATGTTCAATTTAAATGTGGAATATAGGAGTCTCATGGGATAACCATGAATAGTAATAATGATTGCACATGGTCTTGGAGCTATATAAACCACTCTTATTACCAATTGATAGGAGCTAATATTTGAAAAGACTTAAGGCTCCTACTTCCTCAATGTATTGAGTGCAATGCTCCTAATTCAAATGGAAGAAAGGAGAACTTATTGCGTCTTATAGAGTCTAATGGACGGGCTGTGAGCCCCTACAGAGACAGAGAAAGTCAGAGCTCCCAATTCCGCGAACGCTGCCTATGCGCCTAGTACTGACTTCATAGGTCAGCGTTGCGTCGTTACGTAATGTACAACCTAACGTACGTTTCTCAACTATTTCATCAGGGGTTACCGCCAAGGGCAACGGAGAGCTATTTAAGCCATTGTGTTGCTATAGAAACATGAAAATTAAAACCAAAAGTGCAAGTGTGATTAAAAAAATCTACGAATCATATGTAATATACAAAGTGTATTACATGAGGGCAGAGTCTGTATAAATGTGGCACAAAAAAACAGCAATAATTGTTTAAGTAAAAATGACCTGATATTAAGTAGGGGAAAATAAGCATGCCTACTTAAATTTCATGGCATATGTTCTATAGACCATTATGTGATCCACATATAGTGTGTATTTGAGACATGATATATATTACATAGTTCCCCATGTATTCCACGCATGGGTTAAATTCGAAACATATTATGTTGTATACAGTATAGGCTTGGCTTGCTTTTGCCTATAATAGTTACATAGTTACATAGTAATTAAGGTTAAAAAAAGACTTTCAGTCCATCAAGTTCAACCTGTTAAGATCTCCTCTGATCTGCAATATGCGGATTAGTTATTAATTAAATAATTGATTAAATAATTATTAATAGTATAGTATTGGAGGATGAATAAAGAGTTAGTCCATCAAGTTCAACCTTTTTAGATCTCTATTGATCTTTTTAATGTGGACTATTTATTATTATTTGTTAATTGTTATTTGATCCAGAGGAAGGCAAACAGAAAAAAAAACCATTGAAACTTTGCCAATTGTCTCATAAGGGGAAAAAAAAGCAAAATTCCTTCCTGACCCCAGAAACTGGCGATCAAATTTCTCCCTGCGTCAATATTCCTTTGCTAGTTATCTAGGATAGCCTTGAATGCCCTCTTTATTCAAAAATATATCTAACCCCTTTTTGAAGTTGTCTATCGAATTCGCTGTCACCTCCTCCTTTGGTATAGAATTCCACAGTTTAACCACCCTAACTGTGAAGAACCCTTTTCTTTGTTTAAGGTGAAATCTTTTTTCCTCTAACCTCAAAGGATGTCCTCTTGTCAGTTGAAAATCTCTTGCTACAAAAAGTTAACTTGACAAAGCCTTATATTGACCATGGATGTATTTATATAACGGAATCATATCTCCTCTTAGACGCCTTTTTTCTAGCGAAAATAAGTTTAATTTTGTTAGTCTTTCTTCATAACTTAGCCCCTCCATTCCCCTTATTAGTTTTGTAGCCCTTCTCTGTACTTTTTCCAGCTCTAAAATGTCATTTTTATGAGGTGGTGCCCAAAATTGTACTCCATATTCCAAATGAGGACGTACTAGAGATTTGTATAGTGACAGAATTATATCTACTTCCCTGGCTTCTATACCCTTCCTAATACATGCCAATATTTTATTTGCCTTTCCAGCCTCTGCTTGGCTTTGAGCGATGTTACCTAGGTGGTCGTCCACTAGTACTCCCAAATCCCTTTCAATATTTGATACCCCTAGATTTGCTCCATTAAGATTATAGATTGCTTGGCTATTGTTCCTTCCCAAATGCATAACCTTACATTTATTTGTATTAAATCTCATCTGCCATTTAGCCGCCCATGTCTCTAATTTATGCAAATCCTTTTGTAGGGAAAGTACATCATTATCTGATTTTATTACCTTGCACAACTTAGTGTCATCAGCAAAAATTGAGACACTACATTCGAGTCCTACTTCAATGTCATTAATAAATATGCTAAAAAGCAGTGGACCTAATACTGAACCTTGAGGAACCCCACTTATCACATTAGACCAATCGGAGTATGTTCCATTCACAACAACCCTTTGCTTCCTGTCTTTTAGCCAGCTCTCGATCCATGAGCAGATATTTACTGCAATTCCTGTATCCCTTAGTTTGCTCACTAGTCTTCCATGTGACACTGTATCAAATGCCTTTGAAAAATCTAAAAAGACTACATCTACTGAGTTGCCCTGATTCAAGTTCCTACTAACCTCCTCATAAAAACTAATTAGATTGGTCTGACACGACCTATCCTTCATAAATCCCTGTTGACTGCTACCTATGATCCTGTTCAAATAGACATATTCTTGTATAGTGTCCCTTATTAACCCTTCTAAAAGCTTCCCAACTACAGAAGTGAGGCTCACTGGTCTATAATTCCCCGGATTTGCTCTAGATCCCTTCTTAAATATAGGTATCACCTCTACCCTTGGATGTATTCCATCAGGACCTGGGGCTTTATTAACATTTATTTTCTCCAACCTCTATTGTATTACTTCCTGCGTTAACCAATTATTTAGTAAAGGTAGTGTAGCCCCATTATGTTGCGGTGTCCCAACCACTGGTACCTCCCTTGTGTAAACTAATGAAAAGAACCTATTTAGCTCATCTGCCTTTTCCTGGTCACTAATTATCAGATGGCCTGTGTCACATTGTAATGGTCCTATCGATTCCTTCCTGGCCTTCTTCCCATTAATATATTTAAAAAATATTTTAGGGTTAGTCTTACTTTCCATTGCAACTGACTTCTCATTTTCTATTTTAGCCAGTCTAATAGCCTTTTTGCAAGACTTGTTGATTTCCTTATAGTCAGATAAAGCTGTCTCTGTTCCCTCCTTCTTGTATAATTTAAATGCATATTTCTTTTTCCTCATCATGATCTTTAAGTCATTGTTAAGCCACATGGGATGTGATTTACTCCTATTCATTTTATTTCCACATGGTACATGCTGATCAGTATGTTTATTTAGTAAGGATTTGAATGTTGTCCATTTATTTTTTATTTATTTTTTATGCAATAAATAGGATATTTATTGCATAATTCCCTGTGTATTCCACACATGGGGAATATTCTTAAAATATTTTGTTATGTGCAATATAAATTAGGCTTGCTGTTACCTGTAATAAGATTGAGACTCCAATCTAAGTCAATATTATAATATAAACATTGAAACTTCATAGAAAGAAAATGGAGTTTATTGTGGTTTTTCTAAAACATATATACTGATTGAATTGCCAAAATGAATAATAGGGTCAATAATTCATAAGAGTATGAGGTTATTCATATCATAAAGTTGTTAGATAAAAGGTGTGAAAGTGAATCCTTCATTTAAACCCCAAGGTTTTTTTGGTTTTCAGTGTATATATCCACTGGGCCTCTTTCTTCAGTAATTCCTTGTCAATATTACCTCCTCTTATAGTGTGTTGAATATTATCTATAGCTATAAAAGAGATATTATTAAGGTCCCTATTATGTTTTAAATTGACATGATTGGCTACAGGTGTATCATATTCTTTAGTAATACTGTATACATGTTCTAGAACTCTACGTCTGAATTCTCTGCAGGTTTTACCTACATATCTCATACCAAATTTGCAAAGCATGATATATATAACCCCTACTGACTTACACGTCAGTAGCTGTTTGATTTGAAAATGTGTTTGAGAATGTTTTAGTAGTGTTTACATATTTGCAAGCCTTCCATGATAAGCACTTAAAGCAGCCTTAAGTTTTATTCAGCCAATTTTTGCTTTTGTCTATTTCCAGATTGCTTTTGGATAGCATATCCCTTAAATTAGTAGAGTGTCTACTAGTGATCTGTGCCTGGTTGCGTAGAAAAGGCCTCAAATCATCATCATCCAGCAAGATCTTCCAGTGATTATTAAATATTCTTTTAATATCATGCAACTTTCCATTATAAGTACCAATGCATCTTACTATATCATTAGGTTGTTTGTTTTTCTCTGTCAATAGCAAATCTCTATTGACATCTTTCGCTCTCTGATATGCCTTTCTAAAGGTTTTGTTGCTATATCCCCTTTCTTTAAATCGATGTTGAAGTTCTTTGACCTCTTCTTCAAAGTCTGCGGTGCTTGAACAATTTCTTCTTATTCTTAAATATTGTCGCACAGGTATTCCTGAGACCAAGGCTTTAGGATGACTACTATTTGCTTGCAATAAACTATTTGTGGCTGTAGGTTTTCTGTAGGTAGTAGTTTGTAGTTTGCCATCCTCCTGTTTATTGATTTTTAAATCCAAAAAAGTAATATAAGATTTATTGATCTCTGATGTCAAGTATAGCCCCATATCATTCCTATTTAATATACCAATGAATTCTTCCAGTTGTTTGGAATTGCCACTCCATACCAATAGAATGCCGTCGATGAAACGTACCCATAATTCAATGTATTTGGTATATTTGTCCATCTCATTGATAAATATCATTGTTTCCTCCCACCAGCCTTGATATAAGTTTGCATATGTGGGGGCACATGATGCGCCCATAGCCGTTACACATATCTGCTGGTAGAATTTGTTGAGGAAATCAAAGTAATTGTGAGCTAGTATAAACTCCAGTAATCTCACCAATAAATTCATTATGATTTTTAAAATTAGTTCCCCACTTAGATAGAAAGTATTTTACTGCATTTATACCTTCTGTATGTTGTATGTTAGTGTACAATGCTTCAACATCTAATGACACCAATAATGCATTCTGGTTGACCAAAATGTCATGTAGACATCTTTTGTGACCTTCACGTAGGATGCTAAAGTGACTACAAAGTCACGCAAGATAAAATCTACATATTTACTTGAATTTTTAGTTAGGCATTCAATGCCTGACACTATTGGTCTGCCTGGTGGTTTTTTAGGGTTCTTGTGTATCTTAGGAATACAATAAAATGTAGCAATTTTGGGACTTGTATTTATCAGAAAATTTAATTCTGATTTATTAATGACCTTAGTTGACATGCCTAAATTCAGGATGTCACTCAATTCCTCAATGAAATCTTCTGTGGGATCTTTTTCTAGTCTTTTGTAACTTTTTTTTATCTTTTGAGAGTCTCTCACACTCCAAGATTTAGTCACTTTTATCTAAAATGACTATCTTCCCACCTTTATCTCAGTTTTTAATGACAATATCCTTGTTGTTTTGTAACTATTTTAAAGCCCTTTTTTCTAATTTAATTAAATTATAGGGAACATTCATAGGCCCTCATTCAATTGCGATTTGGCCAATTGAATAGGGCTCTATATAAGCACACAGCATATATTTTTTAAAGAAGTTTTTAGTTAGTGAAAACCTTGCTTTTGGATAGATGTTTACTAACTAAAAACTTCTTTAAAAAATATATGTTATGTGCTTATATAGAGCCCTATTCAATTGCCAAAATTCTAATTGAATGAGGACCATAGTGTTTGATAGTTTTTCCATGTCCCGAACTACATTACTCAAAAACAGTTCAATATTGGGGCTAATGCTTAGTGGTGGCATGTATTTACTTTTAGGTTTGAAAGAGGAAAAAGGGCCTTGGGATGGAAAGTCCTCATTTTCTGACAGTAGAGTCTCAAGATCTCTGAAGACTTTGGAATTCATAGGTTCTGGTGCATTTGTAACTCCTTTTTTGTAGCAAAAATTTTTTAAGGCCAATTTTCTGGCAAACATTTTAGTGTCTTTTACCCATTCAAAAAGATTGAAATTCTCTGTTGGAGAGAAATTTAGACCCTTTTTAAGAATTGAAAGATGTTCACTTGATAGGGTACTTTTTGAGAGATTAAAGCTTTGTAAGGAATCTAGGTTTTGTGTGTTCTTTTCTGGGGTTTGTATGTATTTTGACTTTTTCTTCTTACTCCCCCTGGTCCTGTTCTTGAATCTAAAAAAGTCCTATTGGATCTTTTTTCTCCCAAGGGACTTTTTGGTCTGAAAGGATCAATTGATTCCATATCAGACCAATCTGATTCTGAAGTGGGTATGTTATCAGGACGTATCCTAGAAGTATTTTGTTTCTTTGGTCTTCTAAATTATTATTATTATTAATCTTTATTTGTATCGCGCCAACATATTCCGTAGCGCTGTACAGGGGATAAGGACAAGGAAGAATACAATGTTAACAAACCGCAGAAAAATGGAGGACCCTGTTTTAAGCTTAGAATCTTTGCAGGAAGTGCTTTTTTCCAAAGCACCCTACAAGATTGAAAACTCGCTACTTACAATCTAAAGGGGTTGGAAGAAGCAGAAACTTGGGGAGGAACAGAAAGGGAATAGCAAGGGTGAGGAAGAAAGTTAAAGTTTAGTTAGGTAGGAAGGTATGTGACATTGTGAGGTGAATGGCTCAGGTGTGTAATATGTTATCTGTCCCTAGTGGTCAGATAATGTAACTGCTAGTGGAAATGTCATGTCAGGCCCTGTTAGGAAATGTGTCTCCAGAAGCCAGAAGGAGAGAGAAGGAAGGGAGATGCAAATGGGACTCACAAAAGTGTTTCTGCTTATGAGTTTGAGATGGGGGAGGAGATAGTTGGTGGAGGAAGGAGTGTAGCTCGTGGCAGCATAAAAGAGGAGATGAGAGCATGGAAGGTGAGATGGTTATGTTATGATATGGATAAGTTGAGAGGAAGAGTCTGAGGAAAAGGCAGCAGGTTAAGAAGAAGAAGGCAGGAGGAAACATTGTGTAAAGGTTAAATGAGGAATAGTTAGCAGGTGTTCCTAATTGATCAGCTGAAAGAAATTTGCGTGATTCAATAAATTTAAAGCAATTAAGGGTGGGTGGGTTGAGGGGTAGGGTTGGGAGGGGACTTGTGTGTAGTTCTGTGGGATCTGTGCAGGAAAATATCTTAGAAGTGGGACTTGTGTGTAGTTCTGTGGGATCTGTGCAGGAAAATATCTTAGAAGTGGGACTTGTGTGTAGTTCTGTGGGATCTGTGCAGGAAAATATCTTAGAAGTGGGACTTGTGTGTAGTTCTGTGGGATCTGTGCAGGAAAATATCTTAGAAGTGGGACTTGTGTGTAGTTCTGTGGGATCTGTGCAGGAAAATATCTTAGAAGTGGGACTTGTGTGTAGTTCTGTGGGATCTGTGCAGGAAAATATCTTAGAAGTGGGACTTGTGTGTAGTTCTGTGGGATCTGTGCAGGAAAATATCTTAGAAGTGGGACTTGTGTGTAGTTCTGTGGGATCTGTGCAGGAAAATATCTTAGAAGTGGGACTTGTGTGTAGTTCTGTGGGATCTGTGCAGGAAAATATCTTAGAAGTGGGACTTGTGTGTAGTTCTGTGGGATCTGTGCAGGAAAATATCTTAGAAGTGGGACTTGTGTGTAGTTCTGTGGGATCTGTGCAGGAAAATATCTTAGAAGTGGGACTTGTGTGTAGTTCTGTGGGATCTGTGCAGGAAAATATCTTAGAAGTGGGACTTGTGTGTAGTTCTGTGGGATCTGTGCAGGAAAATATATTGCCACTTTGGAAATCATTAAGTTTTCTCTGAAATTTCTTATGTTTCCTATCCATTAACATTTTCTTAAAAGTTTCAATATATTTTTGGAGTTTATTTTCAAATTCAGTAAAGTTTGGATCTGTATTATATTCTTTTATTTTTTCAACTTCTCGTTTGAGTTGTGGATCAATTTCCTTGAATTATGTTTGTTCCCATTCTAGAATTAGTGTCATTAGTTCTCTTGAACATTTCAGTAATACAGAATCCCATCTTTTCACAAAATCCTCAGATAAGCCTTGTATAGTGGGGAATAAATTAATTCGTAAGCCCCTTGGTATTAAATTATTGGATAAATAATTCTCCAGGCTCGCCACTTCCCACCAAACTCTATATTGTTTTTTATATAATTTATTAAGTTCAAAGAACTGATTTCTTAACTTTCTTGATTCCATTTTTGTGATAGAAATCCTGTAGAGGAATCAAGAAAGTTGGTTAAATGAAGCTAAAAGTATCATATATATATAGTTGTGAGCATGCGAGTTGTTGCTAACGCTTGCGCGAAGCGAGGGACGCAGTTCTCCACAAATGCGGGTCCTCGCGAATCGAGTGGCCGCATTTGCGGTGGTGGAGCATCCCAACGTCCCAGCAAATGCGGATCCTCGCAAAGCGAGGGTCCGCATTTGCGGAGGTGGAGGCTCCAACGTCGGCTGTGTTAACACACACACACACACGAGTTTTTAACAAAAAAAATCTCAAAGGCGCCTCACACCCGGTTACACACACACACACTGCTGCTGAGGGCCTCAGTTGCTGGCATGGAGCGCCGAAGGAGCTCCATGCCAGCAACTGAGGCCCTCGCTTCCCCAAATGCGGGTCCTCGCGAAGCGAGGAGCCGCATTTGCGGTGGTGGAGCATCCCAACGTCTTCGCAAATGCGGGTCCTCGCAAAGCACTTATGGAATGAGGCAATGAGCGCCGCAGGCTAAAAGTATCATATATATATAGTTGTGAGCATGCGAGTTGTTGCTAACGCTTGCGCGAAGCGAGGGACGCAGTTCTCCACAAATGCGGGTCCTCGCGAATCGAGTGGCCGCATTTGCGGTGGTGGAGCATCCCAACGTCCCAGCAAATGCGGATCCTCGCAAAGCGAGGGTCCGCATTTGCGGAGGTGGAGGCTCCAACGTCGGCTGTGTTAACACACACACACACACGAGTTTTAAAAAAAAAAAATCTCAAAGGCGCCTCACACCCGGTTACACACACACACACTGCTGCTGAGGGCCTCAGTTGCTGGCATGGAGCGCCGAAGGAGCTCCATGCCAGCAACTGAGGCCCTCGCTTCCCCAAATGCGGGTCCTCGCGAAGCGAGGAGCCGCATTTGCGGTGGTGGAGCATCCCAACGTCTTCGCAAATGCGGGTCCTCGCAAAGCACTTATGGAATGAGGCAATGAGCGCCGCAGGCGCTCATTGCTGGCGAGCCTCGCATAGCGAGGCGAGACGTTAAACCCACCTCGGAACCAACCTTAACGTAACAAACACCCACACGCGCTAAAAATGGCGGAACTGCGCACACCTAAAAAAAGTCAAAACACACCAAATACTCACAAAAACGACATAAAAAGCTTACCCATAGCAAGGGGGGCACCCAGGACCTCTGAAAGTGAAGTTACACCTCCATTGAAGTCCAAATTCCCGAGTTCAGACACACGAAAAAAACGAGGCTCAAAGACCCAGGACCGCCCAGCCACCTACAACTTACCCAAGAAGGGATCCGAGATAAGCTCGGAAACCCGGATTAAGCGCAGGGGATCCGAGATAAGCTCCGAGCCCTGCATTAACCCCACATTAACCATCGCAGTGGGGGTCCCGATTGCACGCGATCGGGGACCCTCGCTGCAATCAAAATTCAAAATTCCCGTGTTACAGGTCCTTAAAGGACCGTAAAGGTCCTTAAAGGACCCGTTGTAAAAGAAAAAAAATACAGACCCCCATAAAACCCTCATTAACCCTGTCACTCATGGGGGTCAATAGAGACCCCCATAAGCCCTTCATTAAGTCTGTCACTCATGGGGGTCAATACAGACCCCCATAAGCCCTTCATTAACCCTGTCACTCATGGGGGTCAATACAGACACCCATAAGCCTCTATTTAACCCCATCAGTCCCATAAGGGTATATTAACACCATTATGGGCCTGTTACAACACTACATTAACCACATAAGTGCCATGATGGTCCTCAAGGACCATCATGACACTAAGTATAAACACTATACTGCACTATACCACCCCCAATAAAACATTAAAGATCAACTAAACACCCTCTACACTAACCTATTAACATCTACACTACCTACCCCCTATTAACCCCCACCACTCTAATTACAGAAAATAAAAAAGCCTAAAGTCAAAAAAAAAAAATCTACATTACATGAAATAAAAAACCTAACTCAAAAAAAAAAAAATACATTACACAAAATAAAAAAACCTAAGTCACAAAAAATAAAAAAAGGAACATTACAGAAAAAAAAAACATTACAACCCCCCCCCCACATACATACAATTACAATACAATTACATACAATTACAATACAATACACCCCTATCTAATATACATCACACAATCTATCTAAATAAATAGCATAATCTAATATACATGCTATCTATATAATAATACATTCCCAATCTATCTAAATAAATACCACAATCTATCTACAATACATCCTATGCTATCTATATAAAACGCATACCCCTAGCTAACATACAATAAATGCTATCTATATATTAACTAATCTAAGTCTAAGCTAAAATAAAATAAAATAATTAAGACCACTTACCTTTGCAGATGTCCATTGGGATCAGCCACCTACGGAAAAAAAAAAAATTAGTGCAACACGTTTACAGTTCTAAAATAAACATTCTATATATTCTAAATATTCTACTCACCTTTCCGGCATGTCCCGTCCGGCACTCTTTAAATCCTTCTCTGGCGCAGCACATGTTAAAAAAAACACAACATTAATAGACATACAGTCAGGTCCATAAATATTGGGACATCGACACAATTCTAAACTTTTTGGCTCAATACACCACCACAATGGATTTGAAATGAAACTAACAAGCTGTGCTTTAACTGCAGACTTTCAGCTTTAATTTGAGGGTATTTACATCCAAATCAGGTAAACGGTGTAGGAATTACAACAGTTTGTATATGTGCCTCCCACTTTTTAAGGGACCAAAAGTAATGGGACAATTAGCTGCTCTGCTGTTCCATGACCAGGTGTGTGTTATTCCCTCAATATCCCATTTACAAAGAGCAGATACAAGCTCCAGTGTTCATTTCAAGTGTGCTATTTGCATTTGTTGCTGTTAACTCTCAATATGAGATCCAAAGGGCTGTCACTATCAGTGAAGCAAGCCATCATTAGGCTGAAAAAACAAAACAAACCCATCAGAGAGATAGCAAAAACATTAGGTGTGGCCAAATCAACTGTTTGGAACATACTTAAAAAGAAAGAACACACCGGTGAGCTCAGCAACACCAAAAGACCCGGAAGACCACGGAAAACAACTGTGATGGATGACCGAAGAATTCTTTCCCTGGTGAAGAAAACACCCTTCACAACAGTTGGCCAGATCAAGAACACTCTCCAGGAGGTAGGTGTATGTGTGACGAAGTCAACAATCCAGAGAAGACTTCACCAGAGTAAATACAGAGGGTTCACCACAAGATGTAAACCATGGGTGAGTCTCAAAAACAGGAAGGCCAGATTAGAGTTTTCAAAACACCTAAAAAAGCCTTAACAGTTCTGGAACAACATCCTATGGACAGATGAGACTAAGATCAACTTGTACCAGAGTGATGGGAAGAGAAGAGTATGGAGACAGAAAGGAACTGCTCATGATTAGTGATGTCGCAAACCTAAAATTTTCGGTTCGCAAATGCGAACCGCCGCAAATGTTCGCGAACATCGGCGAACCGCCATAGACTTCAAAGGGCAGGCGAATTTTAAAACCGACAGGGACTCTTTCTGGCCACAATAGTGATGGGAAAGTTGTTTCAACGGGACTAACACCTGGACTGTGGCATGCCGGAGGGGGATCCATGGCAAAACTCCCATGGAAAATTACATAGTTGATGCAGAGTGTGGTTTTAAGCCATAAAGGGCATAAATTACCTAACATTCCTAAATTGTTTGGAATAACGTGCTTTAAAACATCAGGTATGATGTTGTATCGATCAGGTAGTGTAATGCCTGGATTTTTAGAACCAGGAGATGGAAAAAGATGCTTTGTTGGTCGTATCACTTCAATTTTGGGGCACGGCACGTGCAATCAAAGGTGCCAACAGATAGGAGTGACGTGTTTGTAAGTACTACTCTTATCAGTTTAATACTTGTTACGTTACCTATCAGGGGGCGTGTATAAGGCCTGGATTTTTAGAACCAGGAGATGGAAAAAGATGCTTTGTTGGTCGTATCATTTCAATTTTGGGGCACGGCACGTGCAGTCAAAGGTGCCACCAGATAGGAGTGACGTGTTTGTAAGTACTACTCTTATCAGTTTTATACTTGTTACGTTACCTATCAGGGGGCGTGTATAAGGCCTGGATTTTTAGAACCAGGAGATGGAAAAAGATGCTTTGTTGGTCGTATCACTTCAATTTTGGGGCACGGCTCGTGCAGTCAAAGGTGCCACCAGATAGGAGTGACGTGTTTGTAAGTACTACTCTTATCAAAAAAAGAAATTATATGGGTATATTTACAATTTGGCCAACAAGTTTATTAATTTGAGGATAACAACGACGAGATAAAAAAATTGAATATTAAAAATACTTAAAAACAATGAAGAGAAGAAGAAACTCCTCTGAGGGATAGTGATATACTTCACTTATAAACAGTGTATAGAGATGTGATACTTTCTCTTTTCTCCCTAAGGAGAATTTGTGATCTTCCACTAAAGGTAACTCAGTACCAAAATTATACGTCTGTTATATACACCTTTCAGTAGGAAATTTATTTTGTACAGACATTTCTATGATGGAATTATAAAAAATAGTATGGTAAACAAATAGGTACTATTTAGGAGATCAATAGGTAGTCATATGAAATATGAGATTGAATATATATGGAGATATCACATTCTACATTCAGAACATCTCTTTCCCACCTACTTGTTTGTGTAAAGTCTTTACACTTCTATTAATATATAGGTGGAATAAACCCTATTATGGGCTATAATTTTTTTATTGATTCTCTAATTCGGTATGAGGATATTCAATCATAAATCACATCACTTGTGCTAACTTCCTATTGTTTCTAGAGGCCTAAAGATAGTCTTAGATTCTTCCAAGACAACCATACTCTATGGTATCTGAGTTATCTGACCAGTGCCATGCTGCTTGCTCAGAACGCTAATGCTGCATGGTTGTTACTTCCTGGTTTGTGTGGACAACGTCGTGCATGATGACGCACGCGTGCGTGATGACGCACGCGTGCGTGTATACGCCTATGCCTGACGCGTTTCAACGTACTGTGACGTCTTTCTCAAAGGGGGGAGGCGGGAATGTCGTAGCTAGCCTTATATAATGGTTCCGTTGCCTTGGAAACCGGCACTGGGGTGGTAGTTACATAGGGGCCATGTTATATGGCATATAGGATTGCTGTTTATATGTGCACTATGTGCATCAATTGTGTATTAGTATATATGCAATATGCATCAATTATTATAGATAAGATGACAAAAATAACTGAATCTGAGGTGGACCTTTGCTGGCACCGAGGTAATATCTACCTATATCACGTTCTTTCTAAAACACTTGGTAGTTATTTTTCTAAGCTGTCACCTAGATTATAGACAGAGTGTCCTTATTTCTTATACACTCTATAGTATTTTATTTCCTTATCTACACCACTTTTTAGTCACCACTTTATAGACTTATAATATAGTCTTCTCGGGTCTAATGGCAACTATTGCCTATATTATATTCTATTCTATTCATCCATGGTGGAGTCTTGTTATTTCACACAGACATATGGCACAAGGGGTTTTTCAATCTTAGTGGAGATTTCCATACTACAGAGGAACATAATGCAACTTTCATATATATTTATATATCTAATATAGATTGATATTAGACCACATGGGTATTCTGCTATATATCCCATCTAGGCACCACTATAATTATATCTTCCCTTATGTATTGATATATATTGCCATTATCAATATTTTCAGCTAATAAAATAATTTATATTGGCTTTTCATAAATATGTGTAACAGCGAAGGCCCACCACAGATTCAGTTATTTTTGTCATCTCATTTATAATAGCTGATGTACATTGTACATATACAAATACATAATTGATGCACATTGTGCACATATAAACAGCAATCCAATAGAATAATTTATATTGTATTTTCTTAAATATGTGTGCCAGCAAAGGTCCACCTCAGATTCAGTTATTTTTGTCATCTTATCTATAATAATTGATGCATATTGCATATATACTAATACACAATTGATGCACATAGTGCACATATAAACAGCAATCCTATATGCCATATAACATGGCCCCTATGTAACTACCACCCCAGTGCCGGTTTCCAAGGCAACAGAACCATTATATAAGGCTAGCTACGACATTCCCGCCTCCCCCCTTTGAGAAAAACGTCACAGTACGTTGAAACGCGTCAGGCATAAGCGTATACACGCACGCGTGCGTCATCACGCACGACGTTGTCCACACAAACCAGGAAGTAACAACCATGCAGCATTAGCGTTTTGAGCAAGCAGCATGGCACTGGTCAGATAACTCAGATACCATAGAGTATGGTTGTCTTGGAAGAATCTAAGACTATCTTTAGGCCTCTAGAAACAATAGGAAGTTAGCACAAGTGATGTGATTTATGATTGAATATCCTCATACTGAATTAGAGAATCAATAAAAAAATTATAGCCCATAATAGGGTTTATTCCATCTATATATTAATAGAAGTGTAAAGACTTTACACAAACAAGTAGGTGGGAAAGAGATGTTCTGAATGTAGAATGTGATATCTCCATATATATTCAATCTCATATTTCATATGACTACCTATTGATCTCCTAAATAGTACCTATTTGTTTACCATACTATTTTTTATAATTCCATCATAGAAATGTCTGTACAAAATAAATTTCCTACTGAAAGGTGTATGTAACAGACGTTGTATAATTTTGGTACTGAGTTACCTTTAGTGGAAGATCACAAATTCTCCTTAGGGAGAAAAAAGAAAGTATCACATCTCTATACACTGTTTATAAGTGAAGTATATCACTATCCCTCAGGGGAGTTTCTTCTTCTCTTCATTGTTTTTAAGTATTTTTAATATTCCATTTTTTAATCTCGTCGTTGTTATCCTCAAATTAATAAACTTGTTGGCCAAATTGTAAATATACCCATATAATTTCTTTTTTGGGATTAATTAGTGGAAAACACTACAAGGGATTTACCTCCCTAGGACTTAATATACTAATAAAGCAGTGGTTCAATCCAATAGTGGGAGATATAAATATATTGTTAATTTAACCAAGTACTGGAATTGGAAGTTACAATAGTAAGATGACAAACTTAGTTTTTGGGAATATGGACATAGCACAGCTGCAACAGGAAGCAGAAGCCAGCTTCCAACCTAACATACAACAAACTCAAACTGAAAATAAAGATATCAAAGTGGCGGTTACAAATCTCTTAAAAACCACGAAAAAACAAGTGAGAAGTATATGGGAAGTAAGCAGCCTACAAAATTATTTAAAGAACAAAATTATCCCTAGAGGCCTTAGAATCAATACTATCCCTGCCACCAATCTGATGAATGAAACATTTATAACTAAATGGAAAGAAATCCTCTTTAAATGTTCCTGTGACTTGATGTCTCTAATTGTAGAGACAGAACAACAAAATTTGGAAATAGTTAAACATAAGGTAATCAACAATCAGAAAGAATTGGAAAAATGTAAAGAGTCACCAGAATATGAGAACCTTTGTATAAAGTTAAATACTAACATTGACAAATTTAAAAAATAATTAAAGGAACATAAGCAACGTAAATTTTGGAGGGATCAAAATGATTTCAAATTGGGGAACATATATAGGAGATTCCCCTCTGGTACAAAAGTCTTTACATCAGACATAAGTTCATCAGAATGTGACAATTCAGACATTGAAGATAGTACCCCCAGAAGATGGAATAGACCAAACACATCCTATAATAGGGATAGATATGATACTAGATCTAGATCATATGTTAGGACACCCATAAGGCCTCACAATGAGTCTTTTTTAGAGAGAGGCCAAGTTCCCCAAGGCCAACCAGACCACTCCACAAGACTAAGAAGGAATCCAAAGCGTTAATAGTTAGCTCTGAGAAACCAAGAGATACCAATCCTGAGAGTCACCTAGTTGTCAATTTATCTGAATTCACACTCAATGAGACCCATATTTCCATTCTCAAAAAGGGACTAACTTTTGTTCCAACATCCATAACTAACTCCTTCACTCACATTAAAGATGTCAATCTATTTGCGAGAAAATTGGCACTGAAAAAATTCTATCTAAATAAAAGTCAGAGGGAGTTCCTACACTTAGGTGTAGGTAAGGAGGACATAGATGCATTGTAGGCCCTAATGTCTCTATTGGATGAAAATGAGTCCAATACTAACAATCTGCCTCCAAAAAAATGGAAAAACAAAAGTACCTTCACACCCCAACTTAAAGAATATGCGAATATATGGGTTTTTCTGCAACAAGTGTGTAATGAAATTGAAAAGATTGACCAAAGGATGATAACTAGGAAATATAATCTCTCTAGGGAGGAATATGAAACATTAAAAGAGCTAAGATCAAATAAAGAAATTCAAATTAAACCGGCAGATAAAGGGGGCAATGTAGTAGTGATGGGGAATAAAGAGTATAAGGAAATGTGTAATAGGATACTTCAAGATAGTACTACCTATGAAGTCATTCCTAGAAATCCCACGATAGAATATAGAAAGATATTAAAAAACATCTTGGATGAAGCTAAAAGCAATGGAATTCTAGATGAAGATACTTATAATTTCCTATTGCCTAAATTCCCTGTCATATCTACTTTCGATGCACTACCTAAGGTACATAAAAAAAGTACACCTATCCCAGGTAGACCAATAGTTTCAGGCACAAATAACCTGTCACACAATTGTAGCCAATTTTTGGACTACCATTTAAGAAGATCAGTGACAAGTTTACCCTCATATGTGAGGGATAGTATGGATATTCTGAATCAACTTGAAGATCTGAATGTACCTAAAGACACCTGGTTAGCTTGCATAGATGTCGAAGCCCTATACAGCAGTATTCACCATAGCTATGGAATTAAAGCAGTGGAATACTTTTTACAAATGAAAGACTCAAGATCTGCTGAATTCAATCAATTCCTTATTACACTACTGGAGTTTGTACTTGAGCATAACTATTTTATATTCAATGACCAATGGATCCACCAATGTAAGGGTACAGCTATGGGCACACCCTGTGCACCAAGCTATGCCAATCTCGTGTTGGGTTGGTGGGAAGATAAACATATTTTCAATGAAACACAGACTAACTGGACTGATAAAATCTTACTATTGCGTCGCTACATAGACGATATCCTAGTTGTATGGGAAGGCACAAAGAAGGAATTTGAAACCTTCATGAAATCTCTAAATGAGAATACTATGGGTTTAAAATTCACCCATGAAATCAACAAAGAGAAGGTAAACTTTCTTGACTTAAAAGTCTATAAAGATAGTAATGGCAACATCTCCACCTCTACTTATAGAAAAGATACAGCGACCAATACCTTACTACATTGGGATAGTCAACACTATGAACCCATTAAAAGAGGCATCCCCAAGGGTCAGTACATTCGTAGAAACTGCAGTACAGAGAATGAGTTTCAAATTGAAGCTGACAAATTAAGACTACAATTTAAGGAAAGGGGATATCCCAAAAAATGTCTAAAATTGGCCTACCAATATGCCCTAAGTTGTAATAGGGCAGATTTACTTAATACTCATACAACAAATAGGAAGCCAGACATTACCAAAAATACCATTCCTATTGAACTCCAACAGAAACTGCCAAAAGATAGACAAATAGAAAACACACCAAGATGCATTATGACCTATGGGTATGATTCTGATATTATCAGACATATCCTAAGTAAACATTGGCATCTGTTACTAAGTGATGAAGATCTAAAGGATACCCTGCCAACTAGAATACCAATTACCTATCGTAGAGGCACCAATCTCAGAGATATGTTAGTACATAGCAACTTTAAAGAGAGCAATCCAGGCCAAACATGGCTACAACCACCTAAAGGATGCTTCAGGTGTGGGTGATACAGTTTTTGCAAATATATAAAACCTATTAAAAGGTATGAACATCCAATCACCAAGGAGGTCTTTGAGATTTAAAAATTCTTTAACTGCCTATCTACAGGGGTTATATATGTGGCAACATGCCTTTGTAATAAAATCTATGTAGGCAAAACCCGCAGACAGCTACGTCGCAGAATAGGAGAACATATTTACTCTATCAATAACTCCTATGATACACCTATTGCACGCCATATTAAATACTACCACAACAACAACAGTAATGTTCTTCGTTTCTGTGTGGTGGACAGTATCGAGCCAGGCCCCAGAAAGGGAGACCTAGAAAAGAAACTCCTACAATGTGAAGCTAGATGGATCTATAAGTTGAAGGCCCAAACACCTAACGGATTAAATGAGGGTTTTTCATTTACCCCTTTTATTTTAACATTTACTGAGACATTATGAGCTGTCTATGCATTATGTTGACTAACTCTTTGGAACAGAACCTTATTATATCAGTTGAAAGCAAGATTATATTGTAATTATATAATATCTGGAATCACCATGATTTATTCACTTATATTTATACATGGGGTTCTCTTACAGTCTTTATGTTAAGCACATTTTACAATGTCATAGTAAGCACATCTAGTTTGTAATTACTTCTAGATCAGAGCAATGAGTTTGTTTGTCAAGATTTCACCACTAACACAGTGGCCCAATAGCCATATTAGACATATATTAACCAAAAAAGTAAAAAAAAGAAGGCCTAGCCACCTAATTTTAACAAAATGTCTTCATTGTAAATATGTATTTTTGCACAACTGTTGTGGTATGCAAGACTGTTCAATATGCTTTCTTTTCCATTACATGCCGTACGCCTTCTGGCATAAAAATTGAAATTCAAAAATTAGATATTGTTGCAGCCGCTGCTGTTGCAGCGGCCAGAAAAATTGACCTTTGTTCCCCAGGCAGAAAGTGCCATAAAACATTGCCTCTTCTTGAACCCTAGTTGGTGGCGGATAATTCACGCAAGTCATCCGGCATTCACAGATAACATACAGCAGCGTGTGGACCATTTATAGCCGAAGCTAGCTCATCTCATCAGGCCTTTTTCAGTAGAATGTATTGCCCAGTGTCAGTCCCTTCGGGATCCATCCCTCATTCATCTTTATAAAGGTGAGGCAATCTAGACTTTTTTGCCCTAGGCGACTTCTCTTCTCGGTGACAAAACCTCCTGCTGCACTGAAGGTCCTTTCTGATAGGCCAGAAGTTCAATTGCAAATTGGGATAGCTCCGGCCACAGGTCTAGCCTGCATACCCAGTAGTCAAGGGGTTCATCGCTCCTCAGAGTGTCGAAATCTGCAGTTAAGGCGAGGTAGTCTGCTACCTGTCGGTCAAGTCGTTCTCTGAGGGTGGATCCCGAAGGGCTGATGCGATGTGTAGGACTGAAAAAGGTCTGCATGTCCTCCATCAACAACACGTCTTTTAAACGTCCTGTCCTTGCCGGCGTGGTCGTGGGAGGTGGATTACTTTCACCTCTTCCCCTGTTATATTGCCCTTGTGCTGTGACATCACCCTTATATGCTGTGTAAAGCATACTTGTTAATTTGTTTTGGACCTACTTCATCCTTTCTGACTTGCAGTAATTTGGTAACAAATCAGGCACTTTCTGCTTATACCGGGGGTCTAGTAGCGTGCACACCCAGTACAGGTCGTTCCCCTTCAGCCTTTTTATACGAGGGTTCTGCGACAGGCACGACAGCATGAAAGACCCCATTTGCACAAGGTTGGATGCCGAGCTAGTCATGTCCCGTTCCTTGTCCTCAGTGATCTCGCTGAAGATATGTTCTTCCCCCCAGCCACGTACAATACCACGGGTACCAGATAGGTGACAATGAGCACCCTGGGATGCCTGTTGTGATTGGTCTTCCTCCTCCCCCTCAAAGCCACATTCCTCCTCTGACTCCTCTTCCTCACAATCCTCTTCCAGCGTTGCCGCAGGTCCAGCAAGCGATGCTGATAAGGCTGTTTCTGGTGGTGATGGTGACCACAACTCTTCCTCTTCCTCGTCACGCTCATCTAGGGCCTGATCCAGCACTCTTCGCAGGGCACGCTCTAGGAATAAAACAAATGGTATGATGTCGCTGATGGTGCCTTCGGTGCGACTGACAAGGTTTGTCACCTCCTCAAAAGGACGCATGAGCCTACAGGCATTGCGCATGAGCGTCCAGTAACGTGGCAAAAAAATCCCCAGCTCCGCAGAGGCTGTCCTAGCACCCCGGTCATACAAATACTCGTTAATGGCTTTTTCTTGTTGGAGCAGGCGGTCGAACATTAGGAGTGTTGAATTCCAACGTGTGGGGCTGTCACAAATCAAGCGCCGCACTGGCATGTTGTTTCTCCGTTGGATATCTGTAAAGTGCGCCATGGCCGTGTAGGAACGCCTGAAATGGCCACACACCTTTCTGGCCTGCTTCAGGACGTCCTGTAAGCCTGGATACTTATGGACAAAGCGTTGTACGATCAGATTACACACATGTGCCATGCACGGCACATGCGTCAACTTGCCCAAATTCAATGCCGCCAACAAATTTCTTCCGTTGTCACAAACCACTTTGCCAATCTCTAGTTGGTGCGGAGTCAGCCATTGATCCACCTGTGCGTTCAGGGCGGACAGGAGTGCTGGCCCGGTGTGACTCTCTGCTTTGAGGCAAGTCAACCCCAAGACGGCATGACACTGCCGTATCCGGGATGTGGAATAGTATCTGGGGAGCTGGGGGGTGCCGTTGATGTGGAGCAAGACGCAGCAGCATGAGAGGACTCAGCTGAGGAGGTTATGGAAGAGGATGGAGTAGGAGGAGTAGAGGAGGTGGCAGCAGGCCTGCCTGCAAGTTGTGGCGGTGTCACCAACTCCTCTGCAGAGCCACGCATTCCATGCTTGGCAGGCGTCAGCAGGTTTGCCCAATGCGCAGTGTAGGTGATATACCTGCCCTGACCATGCTTTGCAGACCAGGTATCAGTGGTCAGATGGACCCTTGCCCCAACACTGTGTGCCAGAGATGCCATTACTTCCTTTTGCACAATTGAGTACAGGTTGGGGATTGCCTTTTGGGCAAAGAAATTTTGGCCGGGTACCTTCCACTGCGGTATCCCAATCGCTAAAAACTTTTTGAACGCCTCAGACTCCCCCAGCTTGTATGGTAAAAGCTGGCGGGCCAAGAGTTCAGACAAGCCAGCTGTCAGATGCCGGGCAAGGGGGTGACTTTGTGGCATTGGCTTCTTACGCTCTAACATGCCCTTGACAGACACCTGACTGTGAGGAGATGAGCAGGAACAGCAAGAGGCGAGAGACTGAGTGGTGGAGAGTTGAGAGGGGGCAAGGAGGGCAGCAGTGGTTGATGTGGATGAAGATGCTGGACCAGGAGGAGGATGGCGGCTTTGAGTTTGTGTGCTGCTTGTACTCATGTGTTGATCCCATTGGCGTTTGTGATGTGACATCATGTGCCTTCGCAAAGCAGTTGTACCTAGGTGGGTGTTGGACTTCCCACGACTCAGTTTCTTTTGGCACAGGTTGCAAATGGCATCGCTGTTGTCAGAGGCAGACACACAAAAAAAATGCCACACTGCTAAATTCGGCGGTGACGGCATTCTGGTGGTGGCAACAGCATGCGTTGATTGGCGTGCTGTCTGGCTGACCCCGGGTGCTGATGCATGCTGTCTGACTGTGCCACTAGCTCGTTGCAATGACCTCCCTCTACTTCCAAGTCGTCTCCTCCTCCTCTCTGTCTCCCCATCTGAACTTTCCCCCTGTTCTTCTTCTCTTCTAGCAGGCACCCACGTGACATCCACGGACGCATCGTCATCATCATGATCATCACCCGCCTCACTTGTATATGACAACTGAACAAAGGAAGCAGCAGCGGGTACATCATCATCATCATCATCACATCGTACGTACATGTGTGTAATGCTGCCTGACTGAGACATATCCCTGTTATCTACATTCTCTGGCAATAATGGTTGCGCATCACTCATTTCTTCAAACTGATGTGTAAATAACTCTTCTGACTGATCAATTGAATTGGCTGTGGTACTAGTGTTGGTGGTGGCGGCAGGCGGGTGAGTGGTAACTTGAGAGGTGCCCGAAGCTAAGCTGGAGGAGGATGGTGCGTCAATGTTCCAAGCGGAAGCTGTAGAAGATTGGGTGTCCTGTGTTAGTCAGTCAACTACGTCCTCTGAACTTTTCAAGTTCAGGGTAACTGGCCTCTGAACACTGGGCATTATTGTAGGGCCAAAGGGAATCACAGCACCACGACCATGACGGCCTCTGCGGGGTGTCCTGCCTCTGCCTGTCATTTTTTTTAAAATGTGGACGGTTGGTACCCCAGCTAGACTGGATTGGTTGAACTTGGCACAGTACTTGCAAGCAGGACACACACTATGGGTAGCGGTCAAGCAAATGAACTTTGATTGACGGTTATGCAAATGCACTTAGATTTAAGAAAATAAAAGTTTGGGTTTTTTAAATGTGGACTGTTGGTACCCCAACTAGACTGGATTGGTTGAACTTGGCACAGTACTTGTAAGCAGGACACACACTATGGGTAGCGGTCAAGCAAATGAACTTTGATTGACGGTCAGGCAAATGCACTTAGATTTAAGAAAATAAAAGTTTGGGTTTTTTAAAAGTAGACAACTAGTAAACAATATTATATTGTATGCGTTGTGCACACACAGTATAAGCTGTGAGCCTGACACCCACACTTACAAGCAGGGGCTAGCAGGGAGACAGGCAAATTAAGTTAGATTACACAGAAAAAAAACAGAAAAAAAATGATGTTATAGCCATTAAAAGGGCTTTTTGGGGTGCTGTGTTTACAGCAGAGATCTGATGAGTCCTTCAGCACTGCACTGGACACTGAATAAACTTGCCTAGCTATGGTTTTCCCTATTGATGCAGTATCACCTACACTCTACCTCCTCTCAGTAAGACTGCAAGTTAGTTCTGATTCCAAAATGGCTGCTGTCCATGAGGTAGAAGGGTGTGGAAGGGAGTGTATGCTGCTGATTGGCTGGAATGTGTCTGCTGACTGTGACATGCAGGGTCAAAGTTTTCTCAATGATAAAGTATTGGGGGCGGGTCGAATCTCGCATATGTTCGCTGTTCGCCGCGAACGCGAACATGCTATGTTCTCCGGGAACAATCCGCCGGCGAACTATTCGCGACATCTCTACTCATGATACAAAGCATACCACCTCATCAGTGAAGCATGGTGGTGGTAGTGTCATGGCGTGGGCATGTATGGCTGCCAATGGAACTGGTTCTCTTGTATTGATGTATATTGATGAAGTGACTGCTGACAAAAGCAGCAGGATGGATTCTGAAGTGTTTCGGGCAATATTATCTGCTCATATGCAGCCAAATACTTCAGAACTCATTGGACGGTGCTTCACAGTGCAGATGGATAATGACCCGAAGCTTACTGCAAAAGCAACCAAATAGTTTTTTAAGGGAAAGAAGTGGAATGTTATGCAATGGCCAAGTCAATCACCTGATCTGAATCCGTTTGAGCATGCATTTCACTTGCTGAAGACAAAACTGAAGGGAAAATGCCCCAAGAACAAGCAGGGACTGGAGACAGTTGCAATAGAGGTCTGGCAGAGCATCACCAGGGATGAAACCCAGCGTCTGGTGATGTCTATGCGTTCCAGACTTCAGGCTGTAATTGACTGCAAAGGATTTGCAAACAAGTATTAAAAAGTGAAAGTTTATTTAATGACTGTTAATCTGTCCCATTACTTTTGGTCCCTTAAATAGTGGGAGGCACATATACAAACTGTTGTAATTCCTACACCGTTCACCTGACTTGGATGTAAATACCCTCAAATAAAAGCTGAAAGTCTGCAGTTAAAGCACATCTTGTTAGTTTCATTTCAAATCCATTGTGGTGGTGTATAGAGCCAAAAAGATTAGAATTATGTCGATGTCCCAATATTTATGGACCTGACTGTACATCAAAATAAAATAAACATCATCTACATTCTACTTACCTCCCCGCGATGTCTCCGGCCTCCTCCAGATCCTCTTCTGCCACGCCCTGTAAAAAAAAAAAATATATATATATATACTTAGATCCGCACTCCCGGACATCCCCGACGCTAATGAGGCTCCAGGAGACATTAGATGAAATAAAAAACCTAACTCACAAAAAAAAAAAAAAAAAATACATTACACAAAATAAAAAAACCTAAGTCACAAAAAAATAAAAAAAGGAACATTACAGAAATAAAAAAAAAACATTACAACCCCCCCCCCCCCCCCCCTCACTACAGAAAAAAAAATACACACCTGAAATGGAAATACATATAATACAAATACATATAATACAAATACATACAATTACAATACAATTACAATACAATACACCCCTATCTAATATACATCATACAATCTATCTAAATAAATAGCATAATCTAATATACATGCTATCTATATAATAATACATTCCCAATCTATCTAAATAAATACCACAATCTATCTACAATACATCCAAAGCTATCTACAGTATATAAAACGCATACCCCTAGCTAACACACAAAAAATGCTATCTATATATTAACTAATCTAAGTCTAAGCTAAAATAAAATAATTAAGACCACTTACCTTTGCAGATGTCCATTGGGATCAGCCACCTAAGGAAAAAAAAAATTTTTTAGTGCAACACGTTTACAGTTCTAAAATAAACATTCTATACATTCTAAATATTCTACTCACCTTTCCGGCATGTCCCGTCCGGCATTCTTTAAATCCTTCTCCGGCGCAGCACCTGTTAAAAAAAACATATACTTACATCCGCACTCCCGGACATCCCCGACGCTAATGAGGCTCCAGGAGACTTTTCCGGAAGAAAACAAGCAATGGCGCCTTCTGATTGGTTGAAAACGATGTCTATCAAATTCACCCAATCAGGAGGCGCCAATGTGTGAACCAATCACAAACGGATACACCTTAAAATACCACTCTGATTGGATAATGCACCTGTCAATCTTTATTTAAACCAATCACAAGGCGCAGATGCCTTCAGCCAATCACAATGGAATACACCCCCACAGGGTGATTGGTTGGAGCCTCTGCGCATTCTGATTGGTTGCACTGACAATAGCCAATCACAATGGAATACACCCTCACGTACTGATTGGTGAAGGATTTGCGCATTCTCATTGGCTATTGTTAATATCAATCAATATTACAGCCAATGGGAAGGCGCAGATGTCTTCACCAATAAGTACGTGGGGGTATATTCCATTGTGATTGGCTGATGGCAATAAAGCCTTCGGATTGGTTCAAATAAAGATGGACAGGTGTGTTATCCAATCACCGTTGTATTTTGGGGTGTATACTTTTTTCATTGGTTCACAAATGGGGTCTTCTCATTGGCTGAATTTGATAGACAGCCTTTTCAGCCAATCAGAAGCCGCCATTGCCAATTTTATTCTGGAACACTCCATAGGAAGGTCATTAGCGTCGGAGACATCCGCCAGGGCGGATGTGTGTCGCTTTTTTTTTTTTTTTTTTCATGCGAGGAGTCCGGAGACATCGCGGAAACGTAAGTATAATGTAGATTGTGTTTATTTAAATTTTGTTTATGTTTACAGGAGTATCGCCGCACAAGACGCAAAGATGGACGACGGAACATGGAGGACGTGACATGCTGGGACGTGACATGCTGGAACGGGACATGCTGGAAAGGTGAGAATAATATTTAGAATGTTTAGAATGTTTAGGTATTTCATGTAAACGTGTTGTATTAATTTTTTTAATCTTTTTTACCGTAGGTTGCTGATCTGAAGAAACATCTCAAAGGTAAGTGGTCTTAATTATTTTATTGTAGCTTACAATGAGGGTAGCTATATATATAGAGATAAGGAGAAAAAGGGGGGGTTGTCCACCAGCGTTGTCAATTAACGAAGATGAGGTAGAACAGAGAGAGAAAGGAGGACTAGGTAAATGTGCTCATATGTACAGGTAGTTGCTAGAAAATATAGAAATAACATGAAGAAGAAAGCGGCAACTAGTAATATACATGTGAGAAACACAGTAATTCCAAAGTAAGAGAGAGGGTAAAGAAGGGGAACCCACAGCTCATACGGTTTGACCACAAGATTGTAAAAGTATAACAATCAAGAGAAAAGGTCAAGGACATACCAAATCATCGCTGGACAGGTGTAATGTGAACACAAAAGGTAAAACTTAACCTTTAATTGATACGTAAAAAAAAGGATATACAAAAAGAGAAGAACATTAAAAAAGAGGTAATGTGTCCAGAAACAGGACCACAAAGCCTAAATGAGGTTGTATTGTGAGTAAATGCTGCAAAAAAAGGAATGAATATCCTAAGAAGGCTCTTTTTTAATGTTCTTCTCTTTTTGTATATCCTTTTTTTTACGTATCAATTAAAGGTTAAGTTTTACCTTTTGTGTTCACATTACACCTGTCCAGCGATGATTTGGTATGTCCTTGACCTTTTCTCTTGATTGTTATACTTTTACAATCTTGTGGTCAAACCGTATGAGCTGTGGGTTCCCCTTCTTTACCCTCTCTCTTACTTTAGAATTACTGTGTTTCTCACATGTATATTACTAGTTGCCGCTTTCTTCTTCATGTTATTTCTATATATATAGAGATAGCATGTATTGTATATTAGATAGATAGGGGGATGTATTATTAGATAGTATTGTATATTAGATAGTGGGATGTATATTACATTATATAGTGGCATGTATATTAGATAGTGGCATGTTTATTAGATACTGGCATGTATATTAGATAGGGGTGTATTGTATTTTATTTAATTGTATTGTATTGTATTTTATTTAATTGTATTGTATTATATGTATTTCATTTTCAGGTGTGTAATTTTTTTTTAAATGTTGTAGTGAGGGGGGGTTGTAATGTATTTTTTTATTTTCTGTAATGTTCCTTTTTTTATTTTTTGTGACTTAGGTTTTTTTTTTGTTCTGTAATGTACATTTTTTATTTTTGGTGATTTTAGTTTTTCTTATTTTATGTAATGTAAATTTCTGCTTTTTGAGGAATTTAGTTACTTGAGGCACACAGTACACTCACATTGTGTGACAAACAGCATTTCAACACTTTCTTTTATTGACCGTCATTTTTTGACAGGCAAGTCGCTAGTTTTTAATAAAGACTTGAATCTGGGTCATTGCAATGAGCCTAAGCTAAGAAATCAGTTCTTTGAACTTAATAAATTATATAAACAACAATAGAGTTTGGTGGGATGTGGCGAGCCTGGAGAATTATTTATCCAATAATTTAATACCAAGGGGCTTACGAATTCATTTATTCCCCACTATACAAGGCTTTTCTGAGGATTTTGTGAAAAAATGGGATTCTGTATTACTGAAATGTTCAAGAGAACTAATGACACTAATTCTAGAATGGGAACAAAAATAATTCAAGGAAATTGATCCACTACTCAAACGAGAAGTTGAAAAAATAAAAGAATATAATACAGATCCAAACTTTACTGAATTTGAAAATAAACTCCAAAAATATATTGAAACTTTTAAGAAAATGTTAATGGATAGGAAACATAAGAAATTTCAGAGAGAACTTAATGATTTCCAAAGTGGGAATATATTTAGAAGACCAAAGAAACAAAATACTTCTAGGATACGTCCTGATAACATACCCACTTCAGAATCAGATTGGTCTGATATGGAATCAATTGATCCTTTCAGACCAAAAAGTCCCTTGGGAGAAAAAAGATCCAATAGGACTTTTTTAGATTCAAGAACAGGACCAGGGGGAGTAAGAAGAAAAAGTCAAAATACATACAAACCCCAGAAAAGAACACACAAAACCTAGATTCCTTACAAATCTTTAATCTCTCAAAAAGTACCCTATCAAGTGAACATCTTTCAATTCTTAAAAAGGGTCTAAATGTCTCTCCAACAGAGAATTTCAATCTTTTTGAATGGGTAAAAGACACTAAAATGTTTGCCAGAAAATTGGCCTTAAAAAATTTTTGCTCCAAAAAAGGAGTTACAAATGCACCAGAACCTATGAATTCCAAAGTCCTCAGAGATCTTGAGAGTCTACTGGCAGAAAATGAGGACTTTCCGTCCCAAGGCCCTTTTTCCTCTTTCAAGCCTAAAAGTAAATACACGCCACCACTAAGCATTAGCCCCAATATTGAACTGTTTTTGAGTAATGTAGTTCGGGACATGGAAAAACTATCAAACACTATGAATGTTCCCTATAATTTAACTAGATTAGAAAAAAGGGCTTTAAAATAGTTACAAAATAACAAGGATATAGTCATTAAAAACTCAGATAAAGGTGGGGAAATAGTTATTTGAGATAAAAGTGACTAAATCTTGGAGTGTGAGAGACTCTTAAAAGATTAAAAAAAAATACAAAAGACTAGAAAAAGATCCCACAGAAGATTTCATTGAGAAATTGAGTGACATCCTGAATTTAGGCATGTCAACTAAGGTCATTAATAAATCAGAATTTAATTTTCTGATAAATACAAGTCCCAAAATTGCTACATTTTATTGTATTCCTAAGATACACAAGAACCCTAAAAAACCACCAGGCAGACCAATAGTGTCAGGCATTGAATGCCTAACTGAAAATTCAAGTAAATATGTAGATTTTATCTTGCATGACTTTGTAGTCACCTTAGCATCCTACGTGAAGGACACAAAAGATGTCTTATTAAAACTACATGACATTTCGGTCAGCCAGAATGCATTATTGGTGTCATTAGATGTTGAAGCATTGTACACTAACATACAACATACAAAAGGTATAAATGCAGTAAAATACTTTCTAAGAGAGGAACTCATTTTAAAAATCATAATGAATTTATGGTGAGATTACTGGAGTTTATACTAACTCACAATTACTTTGATTTCCTCAACAAATTCTACCAGCAGATATGTGGAACGGCTATGGGCACAGCATATGCCCCCACATATGCAAACTTATATCAAGGCTGGTGGGAGGAAACAATGATATTTATCAATGAGATGGACAAATATACCCAATACATTGAATTATGGGTACGTTTCATCAACGACATTCTATTGGTATGGAGTGGCATGGGCCTCAGTTGCTGGGATGGAGCACCTTCGGCGAGGGCCGCGGCTCGCTGCGCGAGCCCGCAAGTATGAGCAACGGCCTGTACGCTCACAACTATATATGTGATAGAGCACCAACTCACAGCCCTACTGCAGAGAACACACTGACTGCAGAGCACACACTCACAGACCTGCTGCAGAGCACACACTTACTGCAGAGCACACACTCACAGACCTGCTGCAGAGCACACACTTACTGCAGAGCACATACTCACAGACCTGCTGCAGAGCACACACTGACTGCAGAGCATAGACTCACAGACATGATGCAGAGCACACACTCACAGACCTGCTGCAGAGCACACACTGACTGCAGAGTACACACTCACAGACCTGCTGCATAGCACACACTTACTGCAGAGCACACACTCACAGACCTGCTGCAGAGCACACACTGACTGCAGAGCACACACTCACAGACCTGCTGCAGAGCACACACTGACTGCAGATCTCAGATTCAAATACACACTGCAGTGCACAAACACACTGCATAACACACACACAATGACTGCAGAGCACACACACAAACACACAGTGAATGCAGAGCACACATTGACTGCATAACACACACACAAACACAATGACTGCAGAGCACACACACAAACAGTGCAGCATATAAACACACTGAATGCAGAGCAGACACAGAAACACACACTGCAAAGCACACACACTGACTGCAGAGCACACACACAGAGTGCAGAGAACACACTCTCACTGCAAAGCAAGCACGGACTACAGGTGACCCTGTGGGTGCAGTTCCCCTGTCCGCCCCCGGGAGCGCTGTTTCCTGGCTGTGCCTCTGTCCCGGCTCAGATCTTGGGCTCAGTGCAGAGTCCGGACCGCAGGAGAGAGCCAAACAGGGGGGAGAGAAGAAGGAGCATCGCGGGGGGCTGAGGAGAGGAAGAGCAGCACAGGAGGAGCACTGACCGGGAGGGCAACAACTCACACTGTGCGGGGGGTGAGGGCAGCGAGGGCTGCGGGCCTCAGTTGCTGGGATGGAGCGCCTTCGGTGCTCCATTCCAGCAACTGAGGCCCTTGCACCCAGGCCTTGCTACTCAAGCGTGAGCAACGGGCCGTATGCTCACAACTATATATGTGATATTGACTTAGATTGGAGTCTCAATCTTATTACAGGTGACAGCAAGCCTAATTTATATTGCACATAAAATAATATTTTAAGAATATTCCCCATGTGTGGAATACACAGGGAATTGTGCAATAAATATCCTATTATAGGCAAAAGCAAGCCAAACCTATGCTGTATACAACATAATATGTTTAGAATTTAACCCATGCGTGGAATACATGGGGAACTATGTAATATATATCATGTCTCAAATACACACTATATGTGAATCACATAGTGGTCTATAGAACATATGCCATGAAATTGAAGTAGGCATGCTTATTTTCCCCTACTTACCGTATATACTCGAGTATAAGCCGACCCGACTATAAGCCGAGGCACCCATTTTACCACAAAATACTGGGTAAAATGAGTGACTCAAGTATAAGCCGAGGGTGGGAAATGTGCTGTCCCCTGTGTCCCCCTCTCTCTCCCTTCCCTGTGTCTCTTCCCCCCTCCCTTATCACCCTCCTCAACCCCACTCCTCAACCTCCCTCTTCATCCTCAACCTCAATCCCCCTCCTCAACCCCCCCATCCTCATCCTCTCTCCTCAACCTCTCTCCTCAACCCCCCCATCCTCATCCTCAACCCCCACCCTCCTCAACCTCACATAGAGACACACGGGGGGGAGAGTGACTCGAGTATAAGCCGAGGGGGCTCTTTTTTGCCTTAAAAAAAGGGCGGAAAAACTCTGCTTATACTCGAGTATATACGGTAATATCAGGTCATTTTTACTTAATTATTGCTGTTTTTTGGTGCCACATTTTTACAGACTTTGCCCTCATGTAATACACTTTGTATATTACATATGATTGATTTCCCATCAATTTGTAGATTTTTTAAATCACACATGCCCTTTTGGTTTTAATCTTCATGTTTCTATAGCAACGCAATGGCTTAAATAGCCGTTTCCCTTGTCGGTAACCCCTGATGAAATAGTTGAGCAACGTCCGTCGGGTTGTATATTACGTAATGCCGCGACGCTGACCTATGACGTCAGTACTAGGCGCATAGGCAGCGTTCGCGGAATTTGGAGCTCTGACTTTCTCTCTCTCTGTTCATTAGACTCTGTAAGACGCAATAAGTTCTCCTTTCTCCCATTTGAATTAGGAGTATTGCACTCAATACATTGAGGAAGTAGGAACCTTAAGTCTTTTTTCAAATATTAGCTCCTATCAATTGGTAATAAGAGTAGTTAATATAGCTCCAAGACTCTGTGGAATCATTATTACTATTCATGGTTATCCCACGAGACTCCTATATTGCACATTTAAATTGAACATTAAATTGTACAGTGATATATCTCATTTTGGGCATTGTGTGGATAATATATATTTTATATCCACTATATTCAATACTGAGCACTTAATATTTATTTAATTTATGATTATGTGATTCAGCATAATTGCCACTTGCACTGGATCACAATTTCCCTGTGGTCTTAAAAGATTATTTATACAATGGATATAGCAGCACATCGAGTCTTTTCTACCTCTTATCCAATCTCACGTTAAGTACAAATATCAAGATTTGAACTTCAGTTTTTAATCATATTATTAAAATGTGAAGTTTTAACAAATATTATTCTCTATATTGTTATTAGGCCCTGGGTGTGCTCTATGTAGAAGGGATATCCTGCTTTGTCTCTATTGTAATAAATTGTTATCCCAAGTAGCACCCCATTACACCCAGTCTTTCATGTTCACAAGTGAGCCACCTATTACTTTATTTTTTTGCTGAAAGTAATGGCTTTCTTCTGGCCACAAAGTCCAACTCTATGGAGCATACAGCCTATTGTCGTCCTATGTACAGATGCTCCAGAACTCTGCAGCTCCTTCAGGGTTACCTTAATGCACTCCCTTGCCCGGTCCGTGAGTTTTGGAGGGCTCTTGGCAGGTTTGCCATTGTGCCATGTTCTTTCCCTTTGCTTTTGATAGATTTGATGGTGTTCCTGGGGATCATCAAAAATGTGGATTTTTTTTTATAACCTAATCCTGACTTGTACTTCTCAACAACATTGTACTTTACTTGTTTGGAGAGTTCCTTGGTCTTCATGGCAGTGTTTGGTTAGTGGTGCTCCTTGCTTAGGTGTTGCACATACACACATTTTTTTAAAGACCCCAGAGGCTGCAAGGACAGATCACATGACACTTAGATTGCACACAGGTGGACATCATTTCACTAATTATGTGACTTCTGAAGGCAATTGGTTGTCCCAGAGCTTTTTATGGGCTTCATAACAAAAGGGGATTAATTCATACGCACAGGCCAATTTTCTGTTTTCTATTTCTAAAAAATAGTTATGTATATATTTTTCTCATTTCACTTCCCCAACTTAGACTATTGTGTTCTGATCAATGTTTTGTTAATCTGAATTTTATGTGATGGAACTTAAAGCTGTAATGTAACAAAATAGGTAAAAAAAAAAAAAAAAAAAAAATACAAATAAAAAAGGGAAGGGGGGGGAGGAGGAAATACTTTTGCAAGGCACTGTAGTTTGGCTCCTTTTTAAAATTATAAAAACAGAAATCACCCAAATGGCCCTGATCAACAGTTTGTAACAAGGCCAAACATTCAAGGGTATGCAGACACACAAAATGACACACAGGTTAAAAAGGGGAATTAAACAGTTAATATCCTACAACTTTGTCTTTTTAAATTGCATTTAGTGTCTGTGTCTAAATAGTCAATGAGTTTGTTAGCGCTCACGTGGATGCACTGCGCAGGCGAGATACTGAGCCATGGGGAGCAGAAAAGAAAAAGAACTGTCAAGACTTGCGTAACAATGTAATGAAACTTCATAAAGATGACAAATTCTATAATAAGATATCCAAAGCCTTGAAAATTCCAGTCAGTACTATTCAATCACTTATTAAGAAGTGGAAAATTCAGGGATCTCTTGATACCAAGCCAAAGTCAGGTAGACCAAGAAAGATTACAGCCACAACTGAAAGAAGAATTGTTTTGAACACAAAGAAAAACCTGCAGGTAACAGCTGGAGAAATACAGGCTGCTCTGGGAAAGAGAAAAAAAAAGAAAAAAAAAGGGGGGGGGGGGGGGACTGTGTGATTGTTTTAAGGAGCACAATAAGACGATACTTTAAAAAAAATGAGCTGCATGGTTGAGATGCCAGAAAGAAGCCTTTCCTGCACCAATGCCACAAAAAAAGCCCTGTTACAATATGCTTGACAACACCTTGACACGCCTCACAGCTTCTGGCACACTGCAATTTGGAGTGACAAGACCAAAATAGAGCTTTATGGTCACAACCAAAAGCGCTATATTTGGAGAGGGGTCAACAAAGCCTAAAGTGTAAAGAATACCATCCCCACTGTGATGCATGGTGGTGGCGCACTGATGTCTTAGGGGTGTGTGAGCTCTAAAAGGCACAGGTAATATTTTGAAAACTGATGGCAAGATAAATGCAGCATGTTATCAGAAAATACTGGCAGACAATTTGCATTATTCTGCACAAAGGCTGCGCATGGGACGCTCTAGGACTTTGAAGCATGACAATGCCCCCGAGCACAAGGCAAAGTTGACCCTCCAGTGGTTACAGCAGAGAAAGGTGAAGGTTCTGGAGTGGCCATCACAGTCTCCTGACCTTAATATTTTTGAGCCACTCTGGGGGAAAAAAAATAAAAAATAAAAAATAAAAATAAAAAAAAAAAATAAAAAAAAAATAAAAAAAAAATCGCCAACCTACGGTTCATGCAAGACTACCAAAGACTTTGCATTTATGCATGACCTGGGAGGCATTTTGCCGCGACGAATGGCCAGCTATACCAACTGCAAGTATTAGGGGCCTCATATACAGCCATTACAAAAGATTGCATGCGGTTATTGACACTAAAGGGGCAATACACATTATTAAGAACTATGGGTATGCAAACTTTTCAATCAGGGCCATTTGGGTGATTTCTGTTCTCATAAATTTAAAAAGGAGCCAAACAACTATGCGATAATAAATGGTTTCATATGATCACTATCCTTCAATAAAAAAATAAAAAAAAGGCATGTTTTTTGCATGATCAATGTTAAAATAAACGCAAACTAAAATTTCACAATATCTGCCAGGGTATGCAAACTTGAGCACAACTGTACATAACAGTCAGTCAAGTCATAGTTTAAAATACAAATTTAAGGAAGTATTAAAAAAAATATATATATAATAAAAAATATATAATTTATCTTAATACTTTTGTTTTAAGTGTAATGTATGTGTTCAGCTACTCAGTTTGCAGCCCACATTACTTTGTTTATGTTTAAGAATACTTGGAGTTTCAGTAAAAATAAACATTCATTTATTGCAAAAAAAAAAAAAAAAAAAGAAGTTACAAAACCTTACAAGAGTAAATTCTTTAAGCTCTTTTCGAATAATGTACCATTGTTTATGAATAATGTTTTGTACACAATTATTGCAGAAATATGTTAACCTTAAACTGCCGAATACAATGTGTCTACATAAAATGGCACAAAAGCAAACTACGTAATTTAATAAATGAAAGCTCATGTAAAATATGTTCAGACCCCTTTGGGTCAGAGCTTACTTATATTCCGAGCAGGAGCATTCTTTTACGTGGTTGTCCTTATAATTGTCAAACTCTAAAATATACAAATTGCCAACAGACATGGCATTTGGTCAAACAAACATTTTCAGACAGAACACCAATGCTTTTTTTTTATTTATTTTTTATTTAGTGCTTGTGAAAGATTAAACACCAATTCAAATCACCATTTGTGCTGAAGTGACTAAACACATTAATAAAGTAAAGTAGACAACAGACATTACAAGAACACAGAAAGTACAGATACAAGATTTTCTTTACAAAAAAAATAAATAAAACAAATACCTAAAACAAAATACAGGGGAAATTTACCAAAGTCTGCTGCATAATATGGCAGAACCATCTACAATTAGCTAGCAAGGATTTTACCACCAATTAGTGTCATGTGTAAAGGTAAACTAGTCTTTGCAAACCTCCCCTAAAATGTTTAAGCAATTGCTACTTATCTTAATATATTTCAGAGCCTAATATTTAAGAAGTTTGAGAAGGTACAATTTCCCCATATCAAGCAACCAGATCGTTCCAATTGGAATACAAGTATAAAAAAAATGGACCATTCTTTAAATGGTACAATTTGTGTTGCACTATGCTTTTCTCTATAGAACATATTCTGTTGGTTATGTTACATTACATATTTTACCCAAGCTCCTGTGGCACACATTTACCATGATGGTACTTCAAGAACTACAACTGAAGGCAAAAGGTCATGATCAACAGAATGTGTTACACCATCCCTGACTTGGGAGTTTCCAAGCTGCTTACAATAGGTTTGAGACTATGCAGAAATGCCCATAGACTAGGTTTATCTTTATTATTAATTGATCCATTACTAGTAGAAATCTGGGTAAGGCTATAGAAGTGACAAGCCTTAATCTTGCTTAGAAGAGCAGTTACATGTATTTATTAGCCCATCAAGGTAGTCATTGCTCTCCAGTACTTTACAGACACCTTACAGAAAAGCTTTGTGTTCTCAATATTTTCTTCCTTTTTAAAATCGGAGGGAGAATATTTAAAGACAAGCTCAATAGATCTGGAGTCATTTGAAAGATTCAGAGAAAACTACTTCATACAGACCATGTAATTAAATGTTGTAAAATATTAAGAATATGCTTGCTTATGCACAGAAAATGTGTCAATAATGGGTTGCACAAGGTAACTCACCATTTACCCTGAGCATACAGATCTTTGGTTATCAAGTGCACACCTTCTTACATACAATCCTGCAACTACTCTGTGTTTAAATTAGGAGACAAACATACTTAAGTGTCCCAAAACTCAAGGCGATAGGTTAAGTCTCAGTATTCTTGGTATTCTATTTACCAAGCAACATGAACATGGTGGCAGGATTGTAGTGGTGACCATTGCCAGCTTCTTGGCACCATTTTTCCCCAACTCCAGATTTCTTCCAAAACATTGAAAAGCCAGGAGTAAGTTAGACAAAGTCGGAGGTAGTCTGTTGATAGGGCCACTCAGGTGGACGTTTTGGAAAGTCATCCATATATTTATTTTAGGCTATGTTAGGGACGCAAAACAAGTAAAAAAAAAAAAGTTGCCAAAAACGCAAGAACCCAAGAATGGGCCTTTAACAGGCACCTCACCACCCATTCTGTGACTTTTTGATTCTTTGTGAACGTTAAGTGCGTTTTCGCCGATGCATTTTGCAGAGCTCTTTACATGCTAGCATACAGCAGAACCTATTGTTTAAGGGAAAAAAAAAAGAAGTAAACACAAACTTAACTATAGTCAAAGTTCTCTCGCTAAATCTATTTCCCCAGTGAAGCACTACTGAAGAACCCCTATAATGTGTAGGAGAATATATATATTTTTTTATTATTATTTTTTAAAGATAAGATATACAAAATGTTGCCATCCCATTCAGAGAAGTGGGAGAAAGCAGTCTGCTACTTTCTTGTACTGTTAATTACCTGACATGCCCCAAAAAAAAAAAAAAAGTTAAGACTGTAGGGTGACCTAAGGTTGCCTAAGTTTTGCAATCAGAATACAAGCTATATTAAGAGAGTGACATCTATTTTGTAAAAACATACTACATGTGCATATTTATATATTCCATAATATTAACTTAAAATACTTCAATAAAAGTTTTAAAAAATCCTAATTGAACAGTTTAAAAAATAGTTCTCTGATCTTAAATTTCTTTTTGTATATAAGGTTTTCAACATACCATATCCATTGCTTGCCCTCTTCTCATATGGCTTGGGGCACAAAATGGGCAGGAGGAGTTGATGCTGTAATGTAGCTTACTTGGTGGATGTGTCCAGGATTTACAGGGTTATGTAGTCTAGGGGAGCTACTATATGGTGAGCTGATAGGATGCCATGGTCCGACATAGTGGTAAGTAGGCACAACTGGCACACAAGGGTCAAACCCAGGCATGGGTGGCTGGTTGTATGGATCAGTCACAAGTGGGTAATACACAGTTCCATGTGGGGGAGGCATGGCATCCACACTCTGAAATGATCCTGCATAAAGAACAAACTAAAAATCAGATTATCTCTGGATTTAAAATAATAATAGATAGATATTCCAGACATTGCATTTTACTCACCCCCAGTTTCCAGTGTTACAGGTCTGCTCTCATTGTACACTGGAGCAACAGCTGGATCAACAATCTGAACTGGTTCAGGGAATGCCTGGTATGGTTCAATATATGAAGGAGGTGGCATCTGCTGCATGTATACCATAGAGTGCCAAAAGCTCTGATGATAACACTGATTGGGGAAAAATAAATAAAGAAAACACATTTTGTAAATGTTGCAATTTACGAGTAGGGCAAAGGCTCATCAAGGACAATGAACATCTAAGTTTATTCAAGAACTTAAATTAGCTTTTTAAAATGGTTGTTAAACTTGTTTTACTCAAAATAATCAGGATAAAAAAATAAAAAAAAAGAAATGTGTGCAATAGACTCTCAAGGCTCCCTGGTACCTTTTTTTCTGAAGTTTAATTAAGTGATGCAGTAAAGAAAAAGGGATGGATCTCATAAAGTAGCCGATTTTTGGTTGTAAAATCATCTTAGCGGATATTATCTCTTTCCTGCCGATGAGATATTTAATCCCTGACAATTCTTAATTGTTCTATTTCTTTGTTTATCTTGTTATAATTTACATTTATCATCTTTTTAATATCCTTGTGTAATCTAATTCCAAGAGGTTTAATTTCTTGTGGCCATTTTAGATTATAGTTACTCTTTAATAAAGCCAAGTCTTCCTTCCTTAGATTCAGCCATAAAACCTCTGTTTTTTGTAGGTTCAATTTATAAATTAGCTACTTGACTATACTTCTTTACACAAGAAAATAGCTTCCCTATGGACTCCAGAGGATTACAGATAGTAATCGTGATGTCGTCGGCAAAGCCCGTCAATTTATACTCTTTAGTACCAATCTTAATTCCTCTCAATGTCATTTTCTTATGAGAACCGAAAGTGGCTCCATTGTAAATGCGAAAATCATGGGTGACAGGGGACACACCTGTCTTGTCCCATTTGAAATCCAGAACTTCTCTGATGTAAAACCCATACCTCTGTCAACGGAGGCTGGAGATCCATACAGAGCACCTATTGCAAATTTGGTCAATACTTGGTGCATGAATCCCCAGCCGACCCGGTCAAAGGCTTTCTCTGCGTCCAATGAAAGAAAGACTGCTGGTATCCATTTCTCTCCAACATAAGATATAATATTTATATTTATTTTTTAACATTATTGCTTCCTTGTCTGTTTGGAACAAATCAATTTTGTTCTCTTGATAGTAATCCCCCCTAAAAGAGTTTTCAACCTATTATAAAAATGTATTCTAAAATTTTGTCTATCTTCATTGATCAGGCTATTATGTCGAAAATTTCTACGCTCTGGATATTTAAGTCCCTCTTTTGGAATTGGCACTATATTAACCTCTATCATTTGTTTAGGTGCTACACCTTCTGTTTTAATTTGATTAAATGTTTCTTTCAAAAAAGGTACTATCAATTGATTCATACATATATTTTATAATAGTATGCTCTAAACCCATCTGGTCCTGGCGATGCATTTAAATTTTCCTCAATTTCTTTTTCCCTAATTTCTCCATCCAAGAACTCTAGCTCCTCTTTGGTAATTTTTGGTAGTTCGATCTAATCCAAGAATGCTTTTATTTCTTCTAAAGTCTTTTGAAGCTTTCTGTGTCTTCCAATTTATATAATTGTTTATAATATTCTGCAAAACTTTTTGTAATATCCTTCGGGTTAGTCATTAGTTGATTTTTATATTTCAAAATAATCAATCCTCTTATTTATCAATGTATTTGTTTCAATTTTATTTGCAAATAACTTACTTGCCATTTTTTCCGAAATGATAGAGTTTCTCTAATTTCCATACTGATCTAAAATTTCCTGTTCTATTGTTTTAATTTTTTTGTTGGTAGAGTCGAATTTGTTTGAGAGTTATTTTATCAAAATCTTTCTTTATCTAAATTGGCTAATTCACAATATAATAGTTTTAATAAAAGACCTTTTTTGATCAGTTGGTATCACCATTACAAAAAACAAAATGCCTCAAATTACAGCCTAGTGTGCCATCTAGAGTGGATTGAAGGACCATTTTCATCGACATAGTTAGTCATTTTCTTAGAATGTCTCAATGAAAGACCAAAAACATTTAAGTTTATGTTGTATTTCCATGTTGATCTCGACATAGGAGTGTTACCCTTGGAGACCAACAGAAACCATACCATGATCTGATCCCATAACATGGTTCAATTTCGGTTCTATTTATTCTTTAAAAATACTCTGAGATGAGGATATAGTCTAACCTAGAAAAGGTTTTGTGCCTATGCGGGGAAAAAAGTAAAATCTCTCATTTGATTGAAAGACTTTCCACGAGTCAAAAATATTTTGCTTAAACCATATATTCTGAAAAAAAGTTTAGAATTTCTATTCCCTTGCAAATCAGGGCTAGATGATAGTTCTGCTTTTCTATCCAATTCCCAGGCTAGGCATAGATTAAAATCCCCACAAATTATCAGATTTATATCACTATATTTTTTAATTAGTTTGCAGACTGTTTAGGAATCTAATCAGATTTGTATTGGGTACATATTAGTTTACTATTGTAAATTTATAATTTTCTATCCAACCTTCCCATATAACAGAACGAGCATTTGGATCCTTCAAGACGACATCATCTACTACATTCAACTTACTAATAATAATTTAAAATTGATTACTCCACAGAACAGGTTAACTTTCTGGATACCACCATTCCCATTACAAATGGCAAACTGAATTAATCTGTCTATAGGAAACCTACAGACAGATGTAGTTGCCTCCACCACTCTAGCTTCCCCCCCTCCCACACTAAAAATGGGATAATTCATAGTTAAGCCATCGGATACCACCGCATATGTTCAAACACAGAGGACTGTGATTAAAACATGGCCTGCCTCCTTCAGACAGAAGGGTTACAAAACCCATATCACTCAGAAAGTAACCTCTGCCGTCAGAATCCCCCCGGGAACACCTGTTGCAATACAAAACCTAATAAACAACTTCACGTACACCTCTGGTAACCACATACCATCCAGTCCTAGAAGGAATATGCAAAATCTTTAAGGATTTACAACCACAACTCACAGAATTTAAACATATATTCCCCAAACCCCCCCCCCCCCCCCCCCCCCCCCATTCTTAAATTTGGTGGCTGCCTAAAGGCCAGACAGACATTGGTGAACAGAAGATTGCAAAATGAACAGCATAACAGAGAAAATGGCACAAAACCCTGCAATAAAAGTCGCTGCAAACTATGCCAACACATCTGCAAAGAGGACATAGCCACGCACAACAAGACCCACAACATCAGAGGCTCATATTCATGAATATAATCAAATGTAGTGTACATGATACCGTATATTGTATGTGAAAGGGGAAACCAGTCAAACTACACATGCGAATGAACCTTCACCGAAGCTCCATCAAAAAGCACCATGAAGACAGCTATTGTAATCCAGTTGGACAACATTTCACCCAGGAGAATCACACCATCAAAATAAAAAGTACTCAGAGGGGATTTCAGAACTATCCAAGAGTGGAAAACTTTTGAATTAAAAATTATTCCGTTTTCTTAATACAATAGATTTGGTTACTGTGTTTGTAAGCTACATGCTATGCTGAAATGTATTGCTCTTTATTTTACTCTGCTGTGTTCTTATCTACAACCTGATCTATAGACTTACTTACTGATCTATCAGGACATTATTCACAACGCTGGTTTATTTCTCACTTAACTCTGCCCAATTAATTTCGTCTTTGTTTTTCCAATACACATACATACTGTGTGTGTGTGTATATATATATATATATATATATATATATATATATATATATATATATATATATATATATATATATATCACCTATTATAATTGTCTAACTGCGAGTTGTCGTCACGCTTGCGAGCCTTGCGAAGCAAGGCGAGCCGTTGAGGCATGGAAGCCTTCCGAGCTCGCACTTAGGCCCGCAGTTGCGTGAGGACAACTGTCAGTTTGACAACTTCCTTCCTCCTTCCCCTCATCCTCCCTCCTGCCCCTCATTCTCCTTCCCCTCATCCTCCCTCCTGCCCCTCATTCTCCTTCCTTCTTCTCATCCTCCCTCCTCCCCCCTCATCTTCCCTCCTCCCGATCCCCCTCTCCACCAACCTCCAGTGTCGGATGACCGCCTGCTGTTCCCTCCCCAGCAGGCCTCTTCTTGCTGTGTCTGGCACATTCTCTCCCTCAGTACGCTACCTCCTCCCACCACTAGGGGGCGCTGTCACAGAGCAGGAACATACCAGGGACTGAGCAGCACAATGGCGACATATACAAGAGTGCACACACACGAGAGTGACAGCAGGGAAAGAGGGGAGAGTGACAGCAGGGGAAGAGGGGGGAAGAAAGAGGGACACAGCAGGGAAGAGTTGTGAGAGAGTGGCAGCAGGGGAAGGGGGGGGGGGGAGAGAGAGACAGCAGGGAAAGAAGGGGGAGAGAGTAACAGCAGGGGAAGGGGGGAGAGAGAGACAGCAGAGGGAAGAAAGAGAGAGCCAGCAGGAGAAGAGGGAGGAGAGAGTGAAAGCAGGGGAAGAGGGGGGAGAGAGAGACAGCAGGGAAAGAAGGGGGAGAGAGTAACAGCAGGGGAAGGGGAGAGAGAGAGACAGCAGAGGGAAGAAAGAGAGAGCCAGCAGGAGAAGAGGGAGGAGAGAGTGAAAGCAGGGGAAGAGGGGGGAGAGAGAGACAGCAGGGAAAGAAGGGGGAGAGAGTAACAGCAGGGAAAGAAGGGGGGAGAGAGAGACAGCAGAGGGAAGAAAGAGAGAGCCAGCAGGAGAAGAGGGAGGAGAGAGTGAAAGCAGGGGAAGAGGGGGGAGAGAGAGAAAGCAGGGAAAGAAGGGGGAGAGAGTAACAGCAGGGAAAGAAGGGGGAGAGAGTAACAGCAGGGAAAAGGGGGGGAGAAAGAGAGAGACAGCAGAGGGAAGAAAGAGAGAGACAGCAGAGGGAAGAAAGAGAGAGCCAGCAGGAGAAGAGGGAGGAGAGAGTGAAAGCAGGGGAAGAGGGGGGAGAGAGAGACAGCAGGGAAAGAAGGGGGAGAGAGTGACAGCAGGGGAAGGGGGGAGAGAGAGACAGCAGAGGGAAGAAAGAGAGAGCCAGCAGAGGGAAGAAAGAGAGAGCCAGCAGGAGAAGAGGGAGGAGAGAGTGAAAGCAGGGGAAGAGGGGGGAGAGAGTAACAGCAGGGAAAAGGGGGGAGAAAGAGAGAGCCAGCAGGGGAAGAGGGGGGAGAGAGAGACAGCAGGGAAAGAAGGGGGAGAGAGTGACAGCAGGGGAAGTGGGGAGAAAGAGAGACAGCAGAGGGAAGCAACAGAGAGACAGGGGGAGGGGAGAGAGAGAGAGCAGGGAAAGAGGGGGGAGAGTGAGAACAGGGGAAGAGGGGGGAGAGGGTGACAGCAGGGAAAGAGGGGGGAGAGAGTGACAGCAGGGAAAGAGGGGGGAGAGAGTGACAGCAGGAAAGAGGGGGGAGAGTGAGAGCATGGGAAGGGGGGGGGAGAGTGAGAGCAGGGGAAGAGTGGGGAGAGAGTGAGAGCAGGGAAACAGTGGGGAGAGAGTGAGAGCAGGGAAACAGTGGGGAGAGAGTGAGAGCAGGGAAACAGTGGGGAGAGAGTGACAGTAGGGGAAGAGGAGAGAGTGACCGCAGGGGAAGAGGGGGGGGGGAGAGAGAGACAGCAGGGAAAGAGGGGGAGAGAGTGACAGCAGGGAAAGAGGGGAGAGTGACCGCAGGGGAAGAGGGGGGGGGGGAGAGAGACAGCAGGGAAAGAGGGGGAGAGAGTGACAGCAGGGAAAGAGGGGGAGAGAGTGACAGCAGGGAAAGAGGGGAGAGTGACAGCAGGGGAAGGGGGGGGGAGAGACAGCAGGGAAAGAGGGGGAAGAAAGAGAGAGACAGCAGGGAAGAGGGGGGAGAGAGTGGCAGCAGGGGAAGGGGGGGAAGAGAGAGAGAGCCAGCAGGAGAACAGGGAGGAGAGAGTGAAAGCAGGGGAAGAGGGGGGAGAGAGAGACAGCAGGGAAATAAGGGGGAGAGAGTAACAGCAGGGGAAGGGGGGGGGAAGGAGTAACAGCAGGGGAAGGGGGGGGGAGAAAGAGAGACAGCAGAGGGAAGAAAGAGAGAGCCAGCAGGAGAAGAGGGAGGAGAGAGTGAAAGCAGGGGAAGAGGGGGGAGAGAGAGACAGCAGGGAAAGAAGGGGGAGAGAGTGACAGCAGGGAAAGAAGGGGGGAGAAAGAGAGACAGCAGAGGGAAGCAACAGAGAGACAGGGGGAGAGAGAGAGAGCAGGGAAAGAGGGGGGAGAGTGAGAACGGGGGGAGAGGGGGACAGCAGGGAAAGAGGGGGGAGAGAGTGACAGCAGGGAAAGAGGGGGGGGGGGGGAGAGTGAGAGCAGGGGAAGAGTGGGGAGAGAGTGAGAGCACGGGAAGGGGGCGGAGAGTGAGAGCAGGGAAACAGTGGGGAGAGAGTGACAGTAGGGGAAGAGGGGCAGAGAGTGACAGCAAGGGAAGAGGGGAGAGAGTGACAGCAGGGGAAGGCGGGGGAGAAAGAGAGAGACAGCAGAGGGAAGCAAGTGAGAGACAGCAGGGAACGAGGGGGGAGAGAGTGAGAGCCGGGGGAGAGAGTGACAGCAGGGAACGAGGGGGGAGAGAGTGAGAGCCGGGGAAAAGGGGCGAGAGAGACACAGCAGGGGAAGAGGGGAGAGAGAGACACAGCAGGGGAAGAGGGGGGAGAGAGACACAGCAGGGGAAGAGGGGGAGAGAGTGACAGCAGGGGAATAAAGAGAGAGACAGCAGAGGGAAGCAAGAGAGAGACAGCAGGGGGAGAGAGAGACAGCAGGGGCGATGGTGCTTATCTTGCCGTCATTTTTGACGGGCAAGTAGCTAGTATATATATATATATATATATATATATATATATATATATATATATATATATATATATATATTATATATATATATATATAATATATATATATATATATATATATATATATATATATATATATATATATATATATATATGTATTATATATGTATATATATATATATATATATATATATATATATATATATATATATATATATATATATATATATATATATACACATATATATATATATATATATACATATACACACACGGTAATGTTTTATAGATGTGATCAGCATCAAAAAATCTTTATATATGTATGTATCGAACAGCAAAAAATTGTAACAAGTTACGAAAGTAACATTAGTGCCTGGTTGTTTCGTTTTGAGTGTTTGAGGTACCTGCTTGTAGGTGTGCACGGGCTCGCAATATCCACCATACGAGTGCCTGAATGTCTCAGGTCACAGGGGAGTACCCAAAACTCTCAGGAGCTTCACACTGTTCGCATCACCGCATACCAGGTAGGACGTAGCATAATTCTCTTATCCTATATCCTGTCACTCGAGACAATGCTCAGGAGTTCAGCCAGAATAGTATAGTTAGAATTAAATTTATAGAGTTAATGACAAAAAAAGCCATATGTGCCGACTGGAGCCCAGTTTCGCCTCGCGTGGAGCTATCTCAAGGCTAGCTACGCTGTCCTCTGCAATTTCGCGGGTTATTTCAAGCCGACTTATAGGCACGCCCACGTGTGTCGTATTTTGTTTGCGTTACAACGTAAATTTTGCAAGAGACGCAGTTGCTGGCAAGGAGCTCAGACATAAAAAGGTAAGGAAGATTAGAGTGTAATCCAAGAGCTCTTCATTTTAGCCTATATCCTTATCTGTAGTCATGAATGAATGAGGAGTAGGAAAACCCCTCATTTATTCCTTGTGGAGCTTGTGCTTCCATGTTGTAAATCCATTTGCACGCCAACTGCAATAGATTGTTTTTCCCCATCTCCTCCTCTACTCTTAGAGGGTGCTTGATCTACAATGTGGAATTTAAAGCATGCTCTATTTGGACATCTTCTTATATGTCTTGACACCGGAGTATCCATCTCTATCTATGGAGTATATATGTTCCAGAATTCTTCTATGGATCAAGCAGTTGAAGTACTTAATTGGGTATGTTTTCATATTTTTAGGATGCGTGAAAGTCCCTTCTGGTTGTATGTATTTACAGGCTTTGCAATTGCCACATCTAAAAAGGCCTTGCTTCCTTTTTTGTGACAACCAATTTGATCCATTTGATTTATTCAGAAAACGACTTTTGGTTAGGGTGTCCTTAATATTCAGTCCTCTTCTGCCAGTCACAGATGCTGTATCAGAGACGTGATTTTTTAGGACTTCATCATCTTTCAATAATATCCAATGTTCGTTCAAAATGTGTAGTATTTTATCACTGTAAGTACCGTATGTCATAATACAACATATTTCTTCTTTTGACACATTATTCACTTTTTCTTTATATAGTAGGTCATCCCTCTTTTCAAGCATTGCTCGCTGATAGGCCCTTTTAAAGGACTCTATTAGGGTATCCTCTGCTTTTGAATTTTACCCTCAATTCTTGTGCGTGTTCTTTGCACAGAAATTGTAATAACCTAGAAAACTTCAAAGTAAGGTATTGCCCTACAGGTATTCCCTTTCTAAGGGGTTTAGTGTGCTAACTATCCCAAGAAAGTAGCATATTCTTTGCAGTTTCGCAATTTTTGTATATGTTATTGTTGTAATCTCACCAGTTTGGCTTTTCTGGATCTTCAGGTCTAAGAAGTTTATTACATAGTTACATAGTATTTAAGGTTGAAAAAAGACTTTCAGTCCATCAAGTTCAACCTTTTAAGATCTCCTCTGATCTGCAATATGCAGATTAACTATTAATTCATTAGTTGTTAATTATTAATCAATTATTTAATGTTTTTTTTATTTTTATTATTATTAATTATTAAATAGAAAAAAAAAAACAAAAAAAAACCCACAAGCGAGCCAGTTGTCTCAAGGGGAAATGTAAAAAATTTGGATCATTACTGTCTCTCTAATTATCCATGATAACCCTGAATACCCTTTTTAATTAGAAATAAATCCAGTCCCCTTTTAAAGTTATCTATCAAATCCGCTGTCACCACCTCCTCTGGTAGAGAATTCCACAGATTAACCACCCTTACTGTGAAGAACCCTTTTCTTTCTTTGAGGTGGAATCTTTTTACTTCTAACTTCAAGGGATGTCCTCTTGTCAGTTGAAAACCTCTTGGCACAAAAAGCTCCCCCGACAAATCTTTATACTGACCCTGGATGTATTTATATAAAGGTAATCATATCTCCTCTTAGATGCCTTTTTTCTAGAGAAAATAAGTTTAATTTGGCTAGTCATTCTTCATAACTGAGCCCCTCCATTCCTCTTATTAGTTTTGTTGCCCTTCTCTGTACCTTTTCCAGATCTAAAATGTCCTTTTTATGAAGTGGTGCCCAAAATTGTACTCCATATTCCAAATGAGGGCGTACTAGAGATTTGTATAGTGGCAGAATTGTATTTGCTTCCCTGGCTTCTATACCTTTCTTAATACATGCTAATATTTTATTTGCCTTTGCAGCTGCTGCTTGGCTTTGAGCACTGTTACCTAGGTGGTTGTCCACAAGCACTCCCAAATCCCTTTCAATATCTGATACACCTAGATTTGCTCCATTAAGATTATAAATTGCATCGCTGTTTTTCCTTCCCAGATGCATAACCTTACATTTATTCGTATTAAATCTCATCTGCCATTTAGATGCCCATTCCTCAATTTTATGTAAATCCCCTTTGAGGGAAAGCACATCATTTTCTGATTTAATTACCTTGCACAACTTTGTGTCATCAGCGAAAATGGAGACCCCACACTCCAATCCTACCTCTAAGTCATTAATAAATATGTTAAAAAGGAGAGGACCTAATACTGAACCCTGAGGAACCCCACTTACCACATTAGTCCAATCGGAGTATGTTCCATTTACAACAACCCTTTGCTTCCTGTCTTTTAGCCAGCTCTCAATTCATGAGCAGATATTTACTGCAATTCCTGTATCCCTTAGTTTGCCCAATAGTCTCCCATGTGGCACTGTATCAAAAGCCTTTGCAAAATCCAAAAAGACTACATCCACTGAGTTGCCTTGATCCAGGTTCCTACCAACCTCCTCATAGAAACTAATTAGATTTGTTTGACATGACCTATCCCTCAAACCCATGTTGACTCCAAGTTATAATCCTGTTCAAATAGATATATTCTTGTATATTATCCCTTATTAACCCTTCTAAAAGCTTCCACACTACAGAAGTGAGGCTCACTAGTCTATAATTCCCTGGATTTGCTCTTGCTCCCTTTTTAAATATAGGTATCACATCAGCTTTTCTCCAGTCATCTGGTAGAGACCCTGTGTTGAGTGAATCTTGAAAAATTAAATATAATGGTTTGGCTATTACAGAACCCAGTTCCCTTCGTACCCTTGGATGTATTCCATCAGTACCTGGGGCTTTATTAACATTTATTTTTTCCAACCTCTTTTGGATTACTTCCTGTGTTAACCAATTATTTGGCAAAGGTAGTGTAGCCCCATTATGTCGCAGTGTCCCAACCACTGGTACCTCCCTTGTGTATACCGAAGAAAAGAACCTATTTAGCTCATCTGCCTTTTCCTGGTCACTAATTTTCAGACAGCCTGTTTCACATTCTAATGTTCCTATAGCTTCCTTCCTCGCCTTCTTCCCATTAATATATTTAAAAAATATTTTATGGTTAGTCTTACTCTCTTTTGCAATTAATTTTTCATTTTCTATTTTAGCCAGTCTAATAGCGCTTTTGCAAGCCTGGTTGATTTCCTTGTATTCCCGTAAAGCAGTCTCTGTCCCCTCTTGTTTGTATAATTTAAATGCCTGTTTTTTACTCCCTATCTTGATCTTTAAATCATTGTTAAGCCACATGGGTTGTGATTTACTCCTTTTACTTTTATTCCCACACGGTATATGCCGATGTGTATGTATATTTAGTAAGGATTTAAATGTTGTCCATTTATGTTCAGTGTTTTTACCTATCAGTTCTCTGTCCCAGTCTATACTTTGCATTGCTGCCCTTAGACCATTCAAATCTGCCCTTTTAAAATTAAGAGTTTTTGTTGGCCCCTTAAAATGTTGTTTTTTTAATTCAATCTCAAATGAGACTGTGTTGTGATCACTGTTTCCCAAAGGTTGCCCTATTTCAACATTTGATACAATATCAATATTATTTGTAATGAGTAAATCTAAGATAGCTTCATTTCTAGTAGGCTCCTGTATAACCTGGGCCAGATAATGATCCCTGAGTGTACTCAAGAACCTGCTCCCCTTAGCTGAACTGCTGGTCTCATTTATCCAGTTTATTTCAGGGTAATTAAAATCTCCCATTATTAGAACATGCTTAGCTGCATTTCCAATCTGTAACAATAATTGTATTTCCTCACTTTCAGCTATATTTGGGGGTTTATAGCATACTCTAATACTACTAATATTATTTTGCAATTTGTTGCGCCGCTATTTAACTCTACCCACAAACATTCAACTTTATCACTAGGTCCACCATAAATATCTTCTCTGACTATAGCCTTAAATTCAGGCTTAACATACAGACAAATCCCTCCTCCTCTTTTACCATTTCCCCTATCTTTCCTAAATATAACCATCCAGATTAACAGTCCAGTCATGAGATTCATCCCACCACATTTCGGTAAAGCCTATTAAATCCCATTTTTCATTAATTGCTAATAATTCCAACTCTCCCATTTTTCCTGGCAAGCTTCTGGCATTAGCAAGCATACACCTTATGTTATGAGTCTGTAGTTCTGAAGTGCCTGCCACTGAACTTGAATTACTTAGTACTACCTCCCTATTGACTATACTACCCCTCCCCCCATCTCCTCCCCTATGAGTTGTTAATTCATCCCTTATACCCTCTACACTTTCTACCCCATTACTTATATCTAGTCCCTCCCCCCACCTACTAGTTTAAAAACTCCTCCAGCCTTTCTACCATCCTATCCCCTAGTACAAAAGCTCCCTCATCATTAAGGTGCAATCCATCCCTACTGTAGAGATTGTACCGAAGTGATAAGTCAGCCCAGTGCTCTAAAAAGCCAAACCCCTCCTTAGTGCACCACATCTTTAGCCACGCATTAACCTCCCTAATCTCCTTCTGCCTCCCTGGGCTAGCACGTGGCACTGGTAGTATCTCAGAAAATACTACCTTGGAGGTCCTTGCCTTCAGCTTATTACCTAGTTCTCTAAAATCATTCTTTAGGACACTCCATCTTCCACCAACTTTGTCATTGGTACCAATATGTACCAAGACCACCGGTTCATTTCAGCCCCTCCCAATAATTTGTCTACCCGATCCACAACATGACGAACCCGAGCACCCGGGAGACAGCAAACTGTTAGATTGCTGGGATCTGGGTGACAAATCACCCTGTCTACCTTCCTAATAATAGAGTCCCCTACAACCAAAACCTGTCTTTTGTTCTGCCTATTCTGCCCTCCCTCTCCTCCAGTAGAGCTGTTCGCCCAGCTGTTAGAGGGAACAGCTCTATCTGGCATTGCCATTCCTGAATGGACATCCACAACAGTTTCACTCAATCTGGCAAATCTGTTGTTTGCCAACTCAGAACTGGCCTGCCTCCTCCTGTTCCCCCTGCTTCCCCTTGTAACTGTAACCCAGCTGCCTCCCTGGACATCCTCACTAGCCCCAGCTCCACCCTCCATGCTAGGCCCAGCTAAACTGTGCTCAGTGAGCACCAACCCCCTTTCCAGTGGAGCAATATCACTAAGTGCTGCAATTCTCCTCTCCAGATCTCCAATTTGAGCTTCTAGAGAGGCAACATGCTCACACCTCTCACAGAGGTATGGACCCTGGATCATCTGTTCCAGTATTGCATACATATGACAGGATGTACACTGAATAAGGTTGCCACTGAACTGACTCATAATTATTGAGTTTGTGTGAATCATAACATCTCTACAACATGTAGACTATTGAATGCATGTATTACTAGGAGTTTTGATTCAGGAAAAAACCAACAACAACTCTAGACTACTTGTGGGTAACTAGGCCCATTAATGGCCACGACAATCAAGGATTTCTTGATCTCTATGCGTCTGAATTCCAGAGAAACTCGTAGTTGCATTCATTATCATTGAGCCATCTGTGCTCAAGCATGGAGATCCAGAAATATTGGACTGACTTTCTAACCCTACTTTAGACCACTGTTTCAAGATACTGCGCAGGTAGATTTTCATTGAAAGATTAGTTTCCCTTTGGTGTAGACATCAAAAACTACTTCCTATACACACTCACCTGCAATCCCAGATTAAAGTAATACTGCAAAACCTTTGTATCTAAAAAAGGAACAGAAAAAAAAAAGTTTTCATTTTAAAACTACAAAAACATATAATTTAGAGAAACAAGCGTGGCATTGAATAGACATCAGACACATGCTTTAGTTGCTTCATTTCAACTCCAATCCTCCATGTTTATATACCAGTGCATTTACTTGCTAAACTTATTGGTGAGGAGCTGTGGTCTCCACATGACAATACTACATCACTCTTGTGGCAGAGTTCCTTCATTTTACTGTAGTAAAAACAGATGTCTATTCTTACTGAATATATGTTTTAATTATAGTGATATCTCACCTCTGGGAAGATCACTGCCACTGGGGTCACATGAGTACGGAGGTGGTGGTGGTGGAAGCGGAATACTGCAGTCTCCCATTTCACCTGGGGCAATGGGAGCTGGGAAGAAAATTGATCCAATTAAATAGAATTCATGAAACAAAGTGCTAACCAGAATCAATAAATCCACTAATACTTGGATTGAGAGCATTTTAAGAGTAGAAAGTGGCATGTATAGATGAGTTTGAAAGATTGAGGCAAGTCTAATGGACAGGTTTCATATAAATATCAAGGAGAGTGTGTGCATTGGTGAGTTTCAGCAATAAAACTGGGAACCTCCTATATATGATGGACTTAGAAATTGTACTCATCGGGATTGATCCATCTGATGGCAAATAAAAATATACAAGTCACTTGATGCAGAAAATACATTTGTGAAATGGAGATAAAAAAAAGGTATAATTTATGACCAAGTAGGATTGTCAAGCCTCACAAAAAGGTTTCCTTAACTATGAAAAAGCGTAATTTATAGCCACTTGATAACAAAAAAAAGTTGGTAGGTTAAGTTTAGTTGATCGAACCATTGTTTACAGAATGCAGGAAGAGGCATGTACTCTTTTTGTTAGTATTTTATGGAAAGTCTGTGGTACAACTAAGAGTTTTTTGTTTAGAAAATGACGGACATAAAAATGTAATGTAAACTTATCTTGTGACATTTCAAAATCTATTATGGAGTTCATCTAATCAAAGTTTTTTGGGGTGTAGAATAAAATAAGATAAGACGGGGTACCTGGCCTTCCTGAAGGGGGTGGAGAAACCATCATCGGCTGCACAGCTGTTTGTGGTAGAGGAGTTGAGGTAGCAGAAGAAGGAAGGACTACAGTAGAACTGGATGAAATGACTGTTGCAGGTGCAGCAGTCACACAAGGGTTCACTATAACTGATGAAGTGACCTGGAACCAGAGTAAGATAACATTAGCTTTTTTTTACGTTAGTGGAGATTTGGGGATTTTGTATTTAAAGACCTGTGTGAGTATCTAGTGAAAAGAAATGCAAACACACAATAAATTAATATACTTTACCTTTTTCTAATTAATATATGCAGCAATCAATATCCTGAAGAGCCAATCTGTTTGTATTTTCCTGCAGCATACAATGTACATTTGGACTGTTGCTGACTTGAAGTTTAAGTGTCAGCAACGTGACAAGTGTGCAGTATAAAATGGCTGCGTGTGCAAGGGCAAACCGTTTGTTTAGTTGTGTAAATCGCCATTTTAGAATGGTAAGGTTATTCGTTGCAAGCTAGTGTTATAAAATGCCGGGGGGTTTTCTAGGTGTTGCGCGGGTCTGGATAATTTTCCGTACTTCCTAATAGTGTATTTTGTACCTCGTACGTTCCTGGGTAAACGTATTTTGTGCCTGGAGGCGGTTGTGTAGCTTCATTTTGGCTTTTTTCTCCCGCCATTTTTTTTTTTACATTTAGGGGAATTTCGATTGCCGAAACTGGGCAAATTGGGAGTGAGGTTGCACAACAATTTAAACAGACGTCCTGGCTGTCCCACAGTGCTGTGTGTGAGGTTTATTTATTTGTGTTTTTGTTGATTTTGGATGTGCACGGTTCAGCCGTTAACTTCGTATTTTTTGACCTCGTAATTTGTTTTTTTAAGTCGCGAGGCTCGTATTTGTTTTTTTCCCAAGTCCCGCTTTGCAGTTTTATGTGCCTGGCGGGGTTTTGCGTGGTTAGGAATCGTGTAGCCTTGTTTTCGTTTTTTTTTCTGCCGCCATTTTTCTTGTCGTCTACTCTATTTTCGAGTGGCTAAACTGGGCAAATTGTGTTTAAATTGTCATGCAACATCCCTCCCAAAAGCCCTGGCTGTCAACCCCCGTGCAATGTTTTTTTGTAATTTTTTTTATTTTGTATTTGCGCGGTTCGGTCGTAAAGTTTGTATTTGTGTGCATATGTATATGTGTATATATAATATATATAATATATATAATATATATATATATATATATGTGTATATATATATATATATATATATATATATGTGTATATATATATATATATATATATATGTGTATATATATATATATATATATATATATATATATATATATGTGTATATATATATATATATATATATATATGTGTATATATATATATATATATATATATATGTGTGTATATATATATATATATATATATATATATATATATATATATATATATATATATATATATATATATATATATATATATATATATATATATATATATAAATATATATATATATATTTATATATATTCTTTTTTTTTTTCTAAGTGCCGTGGGTCGTATTATTGCTTTCCTTTTTGCAAAGTGTTACGGGCCGTAATTTTATTTATTTATTTTTTTCAAACTGCTACAGGTCTTGCATTGTGAATGGTGTACCTGTTGATCTGTAGTTCCGTGGGTCTTAAGGGATGAGCGACTATGGCACTCATCTCCACCATTGCAGTGAGCGTAGTAGGGGTCGTAGGGATGAGTGCCTTTGGCGCTCCTTACCAGCTTTGCGAGGGCTGCAGTTGCTGCGCGACCCTGCAAGTGTTAACCCATATTGGTCACAACTATAAATGTGATATCTATATATTTAATAAATTGTCCATTTGTGTTCACATTTGTAAAAAAAACAAAAGCAAAAAAAACACCCTGTTTCCAGCTCAAAAAAAGCCTTGCTCTTCAATCCATAAGCTATTTCAAACATGGCTTCCTTCAAGACACATGCACACTATAGCATCCGAGTCTTATATTGGATGGGTGTCATTTCTTACACTGGGGTGTTATATTTGAAGGAATGGTTAGGTATTTAGCCAGTAATAATCTAAAAATTGTATTAACTATATTCAAACAAACACATGCAAAATATTAGTATTTCAGAGCAATAGTGTTAAACATTACTTTCTAAACAAAATAATGAGTTTGTAACTGCACAAGCTGATAGGTTTGCAGAATTTAGTGACATTTCTTCCTCGAACAGATAGGTGTGGAAACTAGAAAGTAGATTACCTGCTCAGAATATTTATAAGAAGCAACATCCTCCTGGAGAGGTAAAGCTCGTGAATCATCCTGCAGAGACTTAAGGAGGAAAGTTAAAAATTGTAAATCTTATTCCAGGAAAGCAATTTTGAGAAACAAGGTGACAGCACTGAACTTAGGGTGCTTATATGTAATATTGTAGCTGACAACACAAGCCATTAATGGCACAACATAAATCAGTCATAAATGTAAACTAATGAACAGACTACATTACATAGATTGGCTATTGAGAATGTAATACCAGATTCTGTGTGGATTCAGTTGCACTGTACAAGGAGGAGTTTTCAAAGCCAGATTCTGTATATAAAAAACAAAAAACGACAAATACAGTTTACATAAGTCTATACTAAAGATGCAAAAAAGGTTGCAAGATTGCTTCACGCAAACATATAAAAAAAGTACAGTTTTCTTTAAAACATACATATACAAATATAGTATTTTTAGCATACATATACATGTAGGATCTATAAAATGTGTATACCACTAATTATATTTCAAGAAAATAGGTATGCAGAGTTTATGAAACCAATTTTATTTATTACTAACCTGAAGTATAAATGAAGTCGCTGTGATAATCGCCTATGGAGAAAATGGTTGTCATGTTTAGATTAGTTTAGAAAACGCAAATAACGTGAAGCACATCTAAAACAAAATCAGGAACAAGCATTAATCTAGATCTCAACTAAACAAAAATAAAAAATAAATAAGCAATTTAGAAATAAATGTTTTTTCATGGGCATATCATTCTTAAATGAGCAGAACATAGCAAAGCAGACGTTGATCTCAGTTATGAGTATGTCAGTTGTGAATAGTAGTTGTTCCTACCCTGCTTTGCAGGCTCTAAGGCTGAGCAAAAAGGAAAAAGGCCTACCCATCTTCCAAACTCTAGACCTTAAAAAACCCAAGACAGGTCAGGGTATGTGAATATGGATCATAGAAATTTACAGGTCAACTGTAGGAAACTTCATACGAAGTAAAGTAATACACAGCAACTATATAAGACTAGAGCATGAAAGCATTATTAGGAGGAAATCATAAGCCCACCGTGGTCATATTTAAAATGTACTATTCCTATAAATACTTGAAAATAAGCAAAATGTATTTAGATTGGAAAATACATCCAGTTATTTATTACCTTTTATATGCAGGTAAGCTGCTGTGGAATGTACCATTTAGGTTTCTGCTGATCAACTTACTGAGGCAGGAGGAAACCTTACACGTGTAGCTTCTATATAATAGTAAAGTATCAACTAACTCTGCCAGTGCATTCATTGGGCCAAATCAAATACTCGCTTTACAACAGCCACAGTGGACCACAGCAGTGTCTGCTTGTGTATAAAATATTCCATGTTGTTGGACTTTACCATTTCAAGATAACATGGAACCTGATGGTGCTTTTCTATTGAGCCGTTGAGGGGTAGGCTGGGGGTTTGTGATTTCATTGGAGCAGAAGTTCCGCTTTCAGCATTTGATACTACTCCCTTCCAACACATGTTTCAAGCAGACAGCCACAATTCACTAAACCTGCGTTCCTTCCTCTAATCACCCTTTCTCAAGAATTAGTCATATTTACCTCTACACATAAATAAATCTGCTAATAGCTTACATTAGGGGTTAAAATTTGCATGCAACAAACGAACATGACGTTTCTCCCAAGATACAGTGATCCATTATTGGAAGCAAATTTTGGTAGAACCACAGACCCCTTAATTTTAAGAAGATTGAGAACTAAAGAAAGCTGTCCCTATTAAAGAGCAATTACCTGTTTAGTTTGTTTAGATGTATTTTGCACTTTGTGTTTAAGAAAGTCTAAATGGTTTTAAAAGTTGCATAGTGGTAATAGACTCTTAAAATAATCCCTTCTGGAATGCTACCTTGTTGTGGTGAAGGGGCTTACGTAACTCAATGAAACTGATCTTAACCATGAAGGATCACCCAGATGGGCAGGTCCTAGCAGAGAGGTCAGACAAAATCCAGATTTACTGAAGAAAAAACCCACTTCAGTACCTTTGCCATGAAAACCATGAAATGGATTGGCACATCCAGACAATATGTGCCTAGTGTGCTACAGTCCATAGGGTCTCAAAGAGTCTGACACGACTGAACGGCAACAACTAATAAACTCTTGCTCCATTTCAAAGAGGTTTTACAGCAACTTTGTATAAGATTACATAAATGTATGTGGATTTTAAGGTCTGATTTGCCCTCATCATGCGCTATCTGCTACTGGAGAGAGAGATGGGTATTGGCATGAGAAAGGTCATTCGAACCATCTGCTAACAAACAGTGAACCAGATATTACGACATAGTATTATGACCATTACCAACTATATAAATTCTATTTCCTATATTGTTTAACCATTTAGAATTTGTTCTCAAGAATACACCAAATAAACGTTTAGATTTAATATTTCCTTAAAAAGTTTATGTTTTACACCAACTTTGAAGAATACAATGAGTTTACCACTGTCACTTGGCTCATCTAGTTCATCCTCAGATGATATCAAATTCTGCTTGACAGGGTTAATAGGGCTTGCACTGCTCCTTGCCACCCAAAATCCTGCCGCAGGAACCACTGTGCTACCTTGGTTCTGTTGCGAGAGAGGGGAAAAAAAAAAAAAAAATTAATTACCACAAATGACTTCACTAAAATGCACTACCAACACTTGTACTTAAGTGATCGTTCCACGTTCCATTCTTGCTTCCAGTTACATGGATAGATTTATACATACTGATAAAGTAGGGAAGGTTGTATCGTCTCCTTCCTCAATCTCATAATATGTTATAGTTTCCTCCAGGCCTCTTTGTTCGTCTTCTCTATCCGAAACAAACCCAAACTGGCAGTCTTTATTTACATACGGCATCTGTCTCCTACTCCGACTGTATGACCTAGAAGATAAATAAATATAGTGGCAATTCACCAGGGTGTTCACATTTTTTGCAGGCCAGTATACCAGCATTACACATCATTAAATTGAAAGGTTGGCAATTGAAAGGGATAGAATGGGGGCATAAAAAAAAAATAATAATAATAAAATAAAAAACAGAAGATGTGGTTGGAGTGAAGGCAGAGAGGAATGTATTAAAAAAAAAAAAAATCAACCGCATTAGTTCATTATCCTGACAGTCTGGAAAAAAAGTTCCAATCAAAAACACTGCAGGAATATAAGCTATTTGTAGTACTGCGTTCCTTGACTTTAAAAGTAGGTCCCCATGCAGCAGTAAATTTATAATGTCCCTGTTATGTTATTGCTCAAATCTTATCCCCTTCTGTCTATAGGTTAAAGTAACCAAAACCCATAAAACAAAAAACCTTGAGCTCAAAAGAATAAATACATTCATACTTCATCCAACAATGTTTTTACCTTGTTCGATAGGAGTAATTATCAAAACTCTGGTAGCATCGCTTTCCTGGGCTGTGGTAAAAAGAGATTTCTGGACCAATTATTGTTTGTCTGTTTATGTAGCGAGGTGATCCCCTAAACATTTTATAAAAAAAAAGGAAAAATGGTTTAACATATTGCACCAAGGAATTGTAGGCAAAAACTTACAAGCGTGACTTCATTAGAATCACTAGGTGAGGAAAAAAACAAAACAAAAACACACACCGCAACACAAAAAGGAATGTTAAGAATTAGGCAATTAATGCAGTTACTTGAGATTTTTGTAATGCTCTAAAAAAAACATTCCCACAAACTATGCTTTATTTTACAGTTAAGAGACTGAGACTTTAACCTGATACACTATCATCTTATCTTTAGTTTTGGTATAGTTGATTCTAGTGTCTGGGACGGTCAGTCAATTCCAGAAACAAGCTCTGAATGAAAATGTTGCAGTTTCACATACCACAAAAAGGAGCCCTGTATGAGAAGTTACACAACTAATTGAAAAAAAAAAAAGATAGGCCCTTTTAAATGGACCACTGGGAGAGAGATGCTAAAAGATCCAACTCCACTAAGAGCCGACAAATGCATCCTCTCCATCTTCCCCAGTTCCATCCGCTCCAGAACAGATATACTTAGCAGAATGTGCTGGGTATATACCACATTTGTAGCCGAACATGGACCTTAAGGACAAGCAGAACATATTAAAGCTTTTCTTTAAAACTGCTGTATGCATATTTAACAGCTGGACACCTACTTTGGTATACCATAACTTCTGCCTTGCCGATGGGGAGAATGTTGTGGTCGGAAATGTTCGTAAGATGTCATGTTTCCTTGATTCTGGGAAGAGTCAACAGGGAAGGAACACTCATACTGGGTACTGTGATGCAGTCGGGTGGCATCATGGGCACACCTTGACTGCACGATAAACATACAAACCTACTTTTCACGTACTTTCTTGAATAACCTCTTGCGGGACTTCATATCAAGTTCTACAAGATAAATAGAACATAAAAAGCAGCAATAAGTTATATAATATAGGATATTAAAATTGAGGGGGCAAAAATTAGTCATTTACAACAGGAGCAGGAAGCAGTCAATTTGACTTTTCTGTGGAGACAGACTGAAAGTCTAAATATCTACCTAACACGGACAGTGATTACACTGCTGAATATTATCCATTTGTAACCATTCTAAGAACTTGGTATCTAAAGATTAAATCTCCTGACCAGGCTCCTCGTTTTTTTGTAGTACTCTTCAGTAACAGTACAACCAATACCCTCCGTTCTTTAGTACTGACTGACTATGGTTATATTACCAACATAGTTTCAGTAGATTAACTATGAACATTTCAAAGGGAGAAGAAAAAAAAAAAAAAAAAAGGGATATATTTTAAAGCAAGTCAAGTAAAAAAAAAAAAAAAAAAAAAAAAAAAAAAAAAGGCAGATTACTACATTACAAAGGTAGATGTTGGTTTTACTTTTTCTAATCTAAATGCATAATTCTTATATCAGAAACACATTACATAATCATTTTATTTTTGTAATTTATTTATTTTTTAAAAGTCCACACTCTTAGAAGCGCTTACACAGGCACCTGCCAATAAAAACACTGCATTCAGGTATGTTTAACCCTATACTAACCTGAGTGAACAAAACTACACATCCCATGATGCACAGACTGACTTCCCAGTCATTGAAACCATGTTATAACTGCCTGCGATTTTCCAAAATTAATTATGAATTTTATGCTAATTTAGGTTTTCAAGGGCAATTCCTTCTCACGAAGTAGCATAAACCGAAGAAATTTACAAAATGTCAAAGTAAGTTTGTTAATGTTTATTTTTTAATATGCATTATTGATTCTCCTCTATCAGAGTCATTCATAATCCATGATACTTAAAGCTAATTTTGGAATCCAGAAAGACTGTTTAAAAAAATACATACCCATATCATTATTGTACCCTGGAATTTTCTGGTAGTTCCCTCCTTTTCTATTTGCAGATGAATTCCATGCAGGCACAGGGATCACTTGTGTAACAGGCTTTATGTTTATTAAAGGAACAAGGTGCCTGAAAACAACAACAACATTATTATTATTATCATTATCATCAACATCATCTTCATTCCTAAATCTAAAAAACACACACATATATAATAAATATTGTCCCACAATGGTCATTTAAGGATTGTGTCTTTGAAATTTCCTAGACATACAGAACATATGTACAGTGTAATCTCACCCTAATTAAAAATTGTCAGACATGTCACTCAAGAGCTACTGCTATCTTACTGTCTGCTAATGTGTAGCTCTTCATTGGTGCCAAGAGTGTTACACCAATTGTTTTATTTAAAAATGGAGACTACCATAAAAGACAATGTTAAGTTAAAATTTGCAGTCCTAGATCATACTTGGTTGAACTATAATAAATTGGTTTCAGCTTTGTCACAAACAAAAATTAGAGAATTAAACAGGAATACTCTAACTCAATTTGAAATTGTTAAATAGGGAAACAGGAGCTCATTTTATATCTAAATGTTCCGCAAATTTTACATTCTATATCGGAGCAAAAAAAAAAAAAAAAAAAAAACAGGAAAAACAAAGGGCATGGAGGACTGGGAGAAGGAGATAGGTAATCAAATAGCAGCAGACAAATGGGATAAAGCACTCAAACTAACCAATAAGTACATAAAGAAAGCATCCAACAGAGAAACTTATTTTAAAAACAATCAATAGGTGGTATTATGTTCCTAACAGCATCTTCCAAATCTCCCATGTACCAACTGATATGTTATATTGATGGAACTGGGATTGGTCTCAAATCCACATGTGGTGGGACTGCTCAAAGTTGAAAAGGTTCTGGTTAGAATGGTCTGAACAAATGTCTCTGATGTCTAGAATAAAGATAGAAGCTTCAATTAGTTTCGCTATTCTGCATATATTTCCAAGTGAACTTAAGGTTGACATCAAGGATCTTATGGTTTAGGTCCTAACTGTAGCTAAATGGTACATAGCCTCCAAAATGGAGGGAGGGAACAACCAACCAACCACCACCACAAATTGGTTTGGAAAGAAGTTCAGGAGGTATTAATCCGAAACAGAGAAATGGAAAAAAGTTGGGTTAACTTAGGTTTACTCAAAAATTAACTGGCATAAATGGGAAATCTGGGACACATTTTATAAAAACCCATAACTAAGAGCTCTCTCTATTTTGTATCTTTTTGAGTAAAATTGAACCTTTGTATATCGTCCCCTCACCGGTGGCATTGTGACCCCAAATTTTAGTTAATTGGTAATGTATGAAAAGGTTTGTTTTGTTTATAAGTAAGGAGACTTTGACGTCTTGAATAGTTATCCTGTAACATTATGGGATATTTCTGTATTACGGAAATTGTCATGAATGGAATTCTATTTGACAGACTGTCTAATGTTCTTCTTTTGTAAATGCTAATGTTAATAAAATTTTCTTATAAGGAATTATAGTACTGAGAAATGTCCCTTTCTTTTCTTGTGCTCATCTTTTCCTATATCTTCCAAAGGAGGAAATACACATGGTGTCAAGAAAGATGTGGTCATTATGCTCATGCACCAAAAAACATGAACCTACACTAGGAGATTTGCGTAAAAATAACTTTAATCAACTGCCTGCATGCTTTAGTTTGAGTCAGAGATCGATGTACCATCTTACTTTTCAGCCAATTCTTCAATAAACACAGTCACAGAGTTGCTATCATGTCCAACCTCCTGGATATGAGCATTGTAATATCGTCCTCCTGGCTCTAAGCGTACCTAAAAATGTTCAGGAAATTTTAGTAAAAAATAAAAATAAAAAGTTAGTTTTCAACACTGACTACATAGAACAGGGTATGAAATACAAAATGCCATTATTAGCTTGTATAAATAAATACATGGACTATGTAATTCCTTATATCAGATTTGGTAGTTTTACTAGTAGTAATATAAAGGATCCATTTTGACAAAATGCATAAAGAAATATAAAAAAGTGCCATATGCTGCCAATAGTATGAAATCTAATCTAGGCAATATAACATTACTTTTACAACTACACTGTGCATTACATTGTGGGGACAGAAGTAGGTAGAGTCACCAAGGAGCAATGTATGGATAGGAAGACTCTACAGACAATGTCTTACCTGGCATTTATCTCCCAAGCAATAATGTCTTCCAGCAAATACCATGTAATCTGTTTTCTGAAGCTCTGGTAAATAAAAAAAAAAATAAAAAAACAGAAGAAAAAAATAAAAAATACAACTTAACTATATTATAGAAAGCAATATGAAGCAGTTTTAAAGAAAAGAAAAAAAGAAAACAAATAGTACACCCAATCAAGAGACATTGCAGAGGCAACTGGTATCTAAACTGTATTGAATTTAATCACTTTTTTTTTTTTTTTTTTTTTAATTTCTAAATAATTGTATCAAACTTACCTTTTCTACTATCTAACCAGACATCAAATTCCACATTTCTATAGATTTCAGGGTCCAGCGCTTTCAAGACTTTGTATGGAAAGGGCATCTTGTTTGGGTTTTCTGAAGACTACAAAAAGGAGTAAAAGTGCTGGGTTATACATTTAAACAACCTTTAATTTATTAAGTCATCAACTACAATTCTTCACCAAGGCATCCATTGCTTAATGGAATTGGCTTTTTTCCTTTTTTAGTGGCTTTCTCAAAAAGCAGTGGCCTTAAAGAGTAATGAGATCTCAATTAGTCCTACTAAGCATCAAGTATTAAAACATTTCAACTTAAGGAAAAAAAAGAGCATTTTATAAATATGGTACTACTGTACAAGCATAAAAAAACTGGCAGTTTTTCTCTATATTAAATCATTTTTTAAATATTTAGAATTTATTTTGCCGTTGCTGTATGCAAATGTGTGGTTCAGTATACTTGATAGGGATGGGAGAGAGGTCTAGCTGCTAGATAACTTTGCAGGACATTTTTCTACAACAGAAACAGACTAAATTAGCACATCAAAGCAGCCAATATGCTTGAACCACTGATTTGCATATAAGTAGAGTAACTACATAGAATTTAACAGGATTGGTTCACTTTGGGAAAAAAGAAAACCATAACACAACATATCTTAGCATATACATATGATTTGAGATGGGATTAGAGAAAGTAATTTTTATAAAGACTCAGTCACCCCACAAAGTTAAGTTATTCTTAAAGAGCATAAATATCTGGCTGTTTGCCATTTCGCAGCCTGTTCATGCTGGTTTTATATAGCAAGATTGAAGCAAAGGACAGATTATCTATTTAGACCTGGCAACTTCATGGTGAGTTTATATCTTCATGTCCCTTTAACCCATCACAAACCCTCCAGTACCCCAAAAGGAAAACCTTACATACAAGCGCATGATCAGTGTAAATATTGATAAAATACTGGTTTAAAATATATTTCACATAAAACCGTTGTGTGTGGGCAGAGAAGAAGATACTGGACTTGCTGAATAAATCTTAAATTTCCAAATGGCCGTTTTCCTTTAAAACTGTAAAAGTTTGCACACTTACCGTATATACTCGAGTACAAGCCGAGTTTTTCAGCCCTTTTTTTTTTTTTTAAGGCTAAAAAAGGGCCCCCTCGGCTTATACTCAAGTCACTCCTCCCCGCATCTCTCTAACCCCCCCCTCCTCATCCAAACCCCGCCCCCCCTCCTCCTCCAAACCCCCCCCCCTCCTCCTCATCCAAACCCCCCCCCCCCCCCCGCTCCTCCTCATCCAAACCCCGCCCCCCTCCTCCCTCATCCAGAACCCCCCAAATACCTCTCCCCTCACTTACCTGCTTCTGCCTCTGCTCCTTCCGTCTTGACCCGGCGCGCATGTGACGTCACATGCGCGCCGGGTCAAGACGGAAGGAGCAAAAGCAGGTAAGCAAGTGGAAAGGGGGAGGTATTTAGGGGGTTTAGAGGGAGGTTGGAGGATGAGGAGGGAAGAGAGACACACAGGGAAGGGAGAGGAGAGAAGAGACACAGGAGAGAGAGGGGGGACACAGAGGGCACAAGAGGGACACAGGGGGCAGCACATTTCCCACCCTCGGCTTATACTCTATTCACTCATTTTACCCAGTATTTTGGGGTAAAATAGGTGCCTCTGCTTATACTCAAGTATATACGGTAAATTTGCCGTTCATGTAACTGACCTTTGGGTCCTCTGTATTTTGCTTGTTTTTATCTTCCAATGAATTTTCACCATCCTTCCCTGCAGCATCTTCTATCCTAAAGATAAAAAAAAATTAAAGCATTTTTCCCCCCCCCGATTAATGTGATGGCTTAAAAATAATTTTAGCGCAAGTAATTTCTGTTGCTAAAGACTAAAGGGTTAAAAGGCTAAAGCTTATTAGCATTTTACCAATAGATAGAGACCTTCCCAAACTATAATCTGGTACCTCAAGTCATAACAATACTCTGGAAGAAGAATCTACCTTGTTCTTAGAGTGGCACTGCTACCTGTCTGGGGAGCCTTGAGGACCGGTTTGGAAACCACTGCCCTACAGGATCTTGGTGAATAAAGTGCCCACTGTTGCTAAGCTGTCTGGGTAGTGGCTAGCAATTTGAGTAAAAAAAAAAAAATCATTTTTGCCTCAGCCTATTTATTGTGGAATAATTTCTCTCAGGCAGGCAATGTTTAGAGTACATATTCCCCAAAAGATCCCATGTTAATTGGGCTAAAGGCAAAGACGTCTCGCTTTGAATCTCATTTGCATATCATATAATACTCAAAAAACTATCTTAGTTTGTTTTTTAGGCCTAGGTGTTATTACTTAAATGCGTACCAAAATAATTGTCCTGTGGATCCTATTTAGGAATCCTTGAACAACCAACCAAGGTTGTACAGAAACACCTTTTATGCAGCCTTTAATTATTATTGCCACATACTAATTTTAAAAATTCAATCTTTATTTGTACAATAGGGAGATTGTGACATCATCAGTAAGCGCGATCACAGCGCAGACCACGCCAACATCGCGTAGAGCATGATAGATACAGCTCTATAGCTCCAGGTCCACTATAAAACTTAAAAAGAAAGATAGGAAGCCAATTCCTTCACCACAAAGTCACAATATAGTAAAAATAGAGTAATATACAAGAATAAGAAAATAGAAAAGCAAGAAAAAGGAAAAAAAGGGGAGTAGAAGCATAATTAAAGCAAAAAAAAAAAAAAGGAAGAAAAAGGAGGAGGACACAGCCTCCTTCTAAAAAACAATAGACAGAAGCATTAATGAAACATAGTTTAACAGCATAAAATCAGGAGTGTATACATTTTTTAAAAATAGCACAGCACTATAAATGAATAAGGTAAAGTAGTGACTGACAGACTAACAGTCACGAGGAAAAGGGTAATTCAACAATATAAGAAGAAATTAACACTAAGTCACAATAGCACAAGCACTTTAAGATAAGAAGTTTTGAATAACACAATTTGAATTATAATGCACTTTAAGTAATAGAATTACGAATTAACATAACAGGATAAAAGATTAGCACAAAAGAAACACAAAGGCGCTTAAAGCATATACTCAAGTGAAGTGCTGTATGAATAAACAAAACTATAAACAGATAAAAAGGATTATAAAATCTTATCTTAATTTTATGTAAAAATCTTAATCTTATGTAAATTAAAATCCAGGGTACCTAATAAGGATTCGACTAAGGAAAATATAACCAAAAATACACAAATACAGTTGAATTGAAAAACAAAATCTTTTATTGACTTGAGCATAATAACGTGATTAAATAAAGCTGTGATCAAAGCAAAGAATATAATAACAAAAATAAAACTTAAATAGACCTTTAATAATTTGCTGGACGTCAAAAGCCCAAAGGATTAAACACCTTGGGCCTCATTCTATTATCGGCCGTAGGAGATGCAGGGCCGCAAGGACCGGCCGCAGGCTATTTGCCTATTCTATTCCCTTCCGGCCGGGGACTCCGGCAGGCTTGCGGCCGGCGCCTTGTTATCCCTTGAGGCCGCACGCGCCGGATCAAAGCCTTTGATCTTAAACGGCCTCTGCAAGGCTAAAACCGAGCTGCAGCTTACTTGCAGCAAAAAGGTCCCGCAAGCACACAATTAAGCACATAATAAAGCCATAATAAAGCCATCCTGCACTCTGATGAGACGATAAAGTGATTGTAGGTGTTAGCATTCATAGCACAACATTCCCCTACACTGAAATCCGTAGATAATTTTTATTTCAATTAATGTCAAATATCCATGGACAAAGTCCCGAGGGCTTGGAGCACCTCAGACCCGCCCACGCTGCGGCTGGAAAATAAACAGTTAATGAAATATCGGGTTTGGGCTGATGTGCGAGCTTGAGGGGGTTGCTATTAATCCTCATGTCCCCCTTTATGATCCCTAGCATTTACAGAGCTTTACAGTGCCGTCTTGAATTTATATTTGCTTTTAAAGTTTTCAGACCTTGCGGCCGGTTGCAAGATATGCGGCCGGCAGTAAGGGGGATATCCTTGTGGCGCCGTCTATTTGAATTGCAAGGTAACGGGAGCCCCGCAAGGAATCGCAGCTTTGCGGCCGACAATAGAATGAGGCCCCTTGGGTTTAACATGAACTTTTTAATAGTTGTATTTTTTAACAACATTTAAAATGTACAAATAAAGATTGAATTTTTTTAAATTAGTATGTGGAAATAATACAATTAAAATAAAGGCTGCATAAAAGGTGTTTCTGTACAACCTTGGTTGGTTGTTCAAGGATTCCTAAATAGGATCCACAGGACAATTTTTTTGGTACTCATTTGCATATCACCTGCTTAAGGTATGGTGACACTCAAATATCTACAGTTAAATATCACCTACTACAGATTTGTTTTAACACTTTGCTTGTGGATACAGTGTTATTTGTAAATGTAACTGCTTAAAATGGTAGGAGTAAGTGTTTTTTGTTAAATTTTCAGTAAGAATACATTGCAAATATGCATGCGAGTGGCTCTTTAGTAACCCTCAATATTAATTCAGTACAATAGTCCAAAGTTGGACCACACTACTGTAAAGTTTGCATTAAACCCTGTTGAAATACTTTTTGAATCTTTGAAATATGTACACTTTTTTATGGAGAGATTTATAAAATGAAGTGTCTGTGGGAATGTCAGGCTCATGTAAACAGACAGACTCACAACAGTGGCTCCATGTAGGCTCCCAGTGGCTCCAGAAGCAGAAAGAGTGAACCCTTCACAAATTCATCTGTGTGGGGAAAGTACTGATGGAATCAACTAAATACGGCAGCTGTGGTTTAACATCTCCCGCTGCCATCCTTAAGTTCATGGAAAACTATAAATTGTGCTCACAGAGCCGTAACCACTCAGTGTACAGTGCCTTGCACAAGCATTCACCCCCCCCCCCTTGACTTTTTACCTATTTTGTTACTATACAGCCTCAAGTTCAATGTTTTGTTAATCTGAATATTATGTGATGGATCCGAACACAATAGTCTAAGTTTGTGAAGTAGAAAAAAAAAAAAAATATATATATATATATATATATATATATATATATATATATATATATATATATATATATATATATATATATATATATATATATATATATATATATATATATATATACACACACACACACACACACACACAGAAAATTGGCATTTGCATATGTATTCACCCCCTTGTTAAGAAGCCCACAAAAAGCTCTGGTGCAATCAATTACCTTCAGAAGTCACAAAATTAGTGAAATGATGTCCACCTGTGTGCAATCTAAGTGTCCCATGATCGGTCATTACATATACACACACACACCATTTTTGAAAGGCCCCAGAGGCTGCAACACCTAAGCAAGAGGCACCACTAACCAAACACTGCCATGAAGATCAAGGAACTCTCCAAACAAGTAAGGGACAATGTTATTGAGAAGCACAAGTCAGGGTTAGGTTATAAAAAAAATATCCAAATATTTGATGATCCCCAGGAGCACCATCAAATCTATCATACCCAAAGGGAAAGAACATGGCACAAAAGCAAACCTGCCAAGAGACGGCCGCCCACCAAAACTCACGGACCGGGCAAGGATGGCATTAATCAGAGAGGCAGCACAGAGACCTAAGGTAACCCTGGAGGAGCTGCAGAGTTCCACAGCACAGACTGGAGTATCTGCACATAGGACGACAATAAGCCGTACGCTCCATAGAGTTGGGCTTTATGGCAGAGTGGCCAGAAGAAAGACATTATTTTCAGCAAAAAACAAAATGGCACGTTTTGAGTTTGCAAAAAGACATGTGGGAGACTCCCAAAATGTATGGAGGGAGGTGCTCTGGTTTGATGAGACTAAAATTGACCTTTTCGGCCATCAAAGAAAACGCTATGTCTGGCGCAAACCCAACACATCACATCACCCAAAGAACACCATCCCCACAGTGAAACATGGTGGTGGCAGCAGCATGCTGTGGGGATGTTTTTCAGCAGCCGGGACTAGGAAACTGGTCAGAGTTGAGGGAAGGATAGATGGTGCTAAATACAGGGATATTCTTGAGCAAAACCTTTACCACTCTGTGTGTGATTTGAGGCTAGGACGGAGGTTCACATTTCCAGCAGGACAATGACCCCAAACACACACTGCTAAAGCAACACTTGAGTGGTTTAAGGGGAAACATGTGTGTTGAAATGGGGTAGTCAAATCCCAGCCCTTAATCCAATAGAAAGTCTGTGGTCAGACAAAGATTGCTATTCACAAGCACAAACCATCCAACTTGAAGGAGCTGGAGCAGCTTTGCAAGGAGGTACAGGCAAAAAAATCCAGTGGTAAGATGTGGGAAGCTCATAGACATTTACCCAAAGTGACTTGGAGCTGTGATTGCTGCAAAAAGGTGGCTCTACAAAGTAGAGACTTTAGAGGGGTGATAAGTTATGCACATTGACTTTTTCTGTTATTTTGTCCTATTTGTTGTTTGCTTCACAATAATAATAAAAAAATAAAAACACACACACACATCTTCAAAGTTGTGGGCATGTTCTGTAAATTAAATGATGCAAATCCTTAAACAATCCATGTTAATTCCAGGTTGTGAGTCAACAAAACACAAATGTTCTCACTCTTCAGTAAAGCCTTTACGATTCAAAAACATCAACTGTTTGTGCCTCTCCCCTAACAGGAAAACAAAAACAAGGCATGCAACATAATGGAACACACATTATTATTAATAGTGAATATTTTTTATTAGGAATACCAGCATTAAAAGTGTGTGTATATATATATATATATATATATATATATATATATATATATATATATATATATATATATATATATATATATATATATATATATATATATATATATATATATATATTTTTTTTTTTTTTTTTTTTTAAACTGATCTGCAGTCAAAATAACCATCATGATGTTGGTGCTACAATTACCCAACAGATAACTATTAGAGGGAATTAAAGAATTTTAGTAGTGCACGCTAAAAAAATGTTTTATTTATTCATCTTTAAAATTTGGGGAGGCCTGGTATAATACTTTAAGAAAAGTAAACATTGTTGGAAAGGTTAGATATTAAAAAGGCATTTAATATCTGGTACCTTCAATATATTGTAATTTAACCCACTTATACCTGTTTTTTATAAAAACAAAAAACAAATGGACTACAGTCACCCCTCTAAAAGCCATTTCATAGATAAAATGGCAGCGTAATAGTCTCATTCAAGCTCTATAGAGACACCAATTTCACAACAAATATATGATTTTCTGATTTTTTTTTGGTCTATGCAGCAACTTCCTTACCAAGTTTAATACATAGGTTATGGTTTGAACTGGTAGCCATTTACAATATGTTTTAAGAGGGAAGACAGGGAATATTTCCCTTTCATAATTTACAAGTATACTTGGATTAAGTTGGAATATATTGCAGGTACCCAAATCACTTTGGGTATCCAACTTAATCCACTTATAAAAATGTAAAATTTAGTGGGGCCTGTGTAATGCTCAGCACAATATAACATTTGGGAAAATGGATACCAAAAGTGATTTGGGTACTGGCAATATATTCCATTTTCCACCATCAAAATTTGGTGAGGCCTGGTATAATTCTTAGCACAAAATAACAGGATACCCAATCATTTTTTTTTATTGAACTTCAGTTCAAGGGTGCACCACTAAAATTATCTTTATACACTTTATTTTTCAGGGTATTCAGTGAATATTAAACAGCTACTGAAGAAGCAAAAATGTTTTCACTTTAATATTGATCACCTCTAAGTTAACACAAATAAAAACTAAAAGTACTCACCTGACCGCTATAATAGCATGTGGCCTTGTGCTTTTTCAAATGACCTGTCATTTTTTCTATTTTTTTTTAATTTTTTAAAATCTGGGAGTTGAAAAGCACCTCAAAGAGCCCACACTGTTCAAATACAGTTAGTCTCATCTTGTTTTTAAGCACATTTTATGATTCCCCTTATGCTACCCAGTGCTTTCCCCCTCAATTAAACCTTCCTAGAGCCTTCTACTCCTTTCTACAGTTCTGGTTATTACGAGTGAATAAGCTAGCATGACATTATCACCCTGGTACTCAAGAATATCCTCTAATCCAGATACATTTTTGTGCCTTAAGAACAATCCACACCTTGAGTCTATGCCCTTAAATATTGTTGAATATTTACCTTTGATCAGAAGGATGCTTGGTTCGTTCTGGGAGACAGTCATAACTGGCATCTTCACTACCAGTTGAGGCGCTGTTACGGTTCTTTTTGGTACCACTTCTGAATAACTCAACAGCAGCAAACAATTCCCGCTCATCCACACCAAAAACATCTCGATACAGGCACTCGTACAGAACAGCTGTATTAGCAAAAAGTGTATTTAATGTGGGAGGAAAAAAAAGAAACCCTACAAGATGTAGCTATGTTTTTAGTAATCCTAAATTTAAGCAATATAGTTTGTGACAATTTTTGATGATATTAAAAAAGTTTTATTCATTCATAATTTATTCTCCATTTTCCCAGCAGCACCAATTGTAAAGAGGCATTGAAAAACAAAATCATGTTTGTATTGGCTAACTGTTTTTTGCCTTAAGTTATTTTAATAAATTTTAAAAGCCTTTTCTTGAACCCAGTTACTTGGTGATCAAATTTAAATAAATACTTTAAGAAAATACTTTATGGACATTTAAGTAGCATCACAAGTATTTGCATAAAATAAAATAAATAAATAATATCAAGGAATACCAACCTTGGCAAATGGCAGCATTTGCTTGAAATTGTTTGGTAAATACAGAGTCATAATGACCATTGCTTGAACAACACAACATTATCTAAAACCAAAGGAAAAAAAAAATATATATATATTAAACCTGTGGTACGTAGCTATAAAAAAGGAACACAACTTCTATAATAACTTTCATTTATCTTTAGCCTAAACTGTAATAGTGAGGGTACAGCTTTGATGCAATGCATTTTATGGAGAGGAAGAGGCAACATTCTAATACGAGAATAGGATTCCATCCTCCTCCATGCAGACAATGATGAAATAGACATTAAATATTTAATATTAAAAACTTACTTTGCCATCGCAGTTATTGTCTGTGGCGTATGTAGGAGGTTTCCCAGGACTTTTATACAAAATAAAGTTTTGGCTGGAAAAATTGTAAAATACAAAAATAAATGTAATTACAGTTTCGATTTTTTCTTAATATAAATACTTTAGTGGAAAAAAAAATATTTCCTATTTGTAAAACAAAATTATCTTTTTATATGTTTTGAAAATCGTAATAACTGGCACAGTACAAAAAAAAAAAAAACAAAAAAAAAAAAAAAAAAAGGCCCATTTTATATACAGCACAAGACTGCACACAAAAACCATTTAAATTCTTAGAGTAACTTTTGCCCAGCTTGGGGAATTAAGCTATATAAAGGGTGCGGATGGCTAAACTTAAAAAAAATACCATAAAAATGTAAGTTTACGGAAAATAAAGGACTCTACACAGTTATTACAATAAAACTGAATTAACACAAACATTTATAATAAATAAAAAAATACCATGTACATGACATTTAGTTGTAAAATTCTGTCTATGTGTGGCTTTGGTTAGAGACATAAATGGTTTGCAGACCCAAGATTTAAAGTCTCCAATTGCATTAGTGGTGTCATCATTACATTGATTTTTTGGTGTAGGTGACCATCACAGCAGTTTCTACAGTCTCTGTAGTTAACTGGTTGCTTGGAAAAGCGGTTTTGTAGTTAACCCTTTCACCAATATACCCATTTTAGACTGACCCCTGTGTATCCATAACCTTAATTTCACATTGAACGGTTGGTTTCTTATTTCTGAGAGATCTCTTATTTTACAATCTAACTAGGACAACAGCTACTCACTTGAAAATGAAGGACAGGGCACTAATTTCAAGCTGGCCTGCACTTTCCTGTAAAAAACAAAACACTTGAGTACATTATACAGTCAATACATTAAATAAAAAGTGTTACTAAGATCAATAGTTCAGCTTGGGTGCATTTTCTGGAATGCTGGCGTTTGGCCACCAGATGGCAGTAAAAAGGCAGACACCAATACATCCCTTCTATGCATGCTCAGTGAGGTTGTATGTAATAAAGGTGCCTCATTGTTACTCTGCTGCAATATGCTCCACCAAATCTTATCCGTGCCCCTATTTTTAAAGTATGTTTAATGTTACATTTTCTCTCAGCAAACCGCACTCACATGCTTTCTGCTCAGTCTGCAGTAAACATAGGTCATTAAGAAAAAAAAAAAAGAGATAGCTGCACTCATCTTTACACAGATCTGCTATTTTAACCTTGACTATGTGTGTTCCTGAAACCGAACCAGTCTGACATCAACATCTATAACCTTGGGTGGAACAATGCACGATTGAAAAAAAAAAAAAAAAAAAAAAAAGTTAATATGAAGGACTGTATAAATCCATTGAAGTATCACTGCATAATCAAAGCCAAATATAAAAAAAAAAAATTAAAAATGAAATAAGATTTGATGACTGGAGATATTAATGACACTTTGGTGGAAGTTTGTGTACAAATAGCATTTGCATTTGTAGAGAGCTGTGGCTACATACAGTCAGGTCCATAAATATTGGGACATCGACATAATTCGAATCTTTTTGGCTCTATACACCACCACAATGGATTTGAAATGAAACTAACAAGATGTGCTATAACTGCAGACTTTCAGCTTTAATTTGAGGGTATTTACATCCAAATCAGGGGAACGGTGTAGGAATTACAACAGTTTGTATATGTGCCTCCCACTTTTTAAGGGACCAAAAGTAATGGGACAATTGGCTGCTCAGCTGTTCCATGGCCAGGTGTGTGTTATCCCCTCATTATCCCATTTACAAAGAGCAGATACAAGCTCCAGTGTTCATTTCAAGGGTGCTATTTGCATTTGTTGCTGTTAACTCTCAATATGAGATCCAAAGAGCTGTCACTATCAGTGAAGCAAGCCATCATTAGGCTGAAAAAAACAAAACAAACCCATCAGAGAGATAGCAAAAACATTAGGTGTGGCCAAATCAACTGTTTGGAACATACTTAAAAAGAAAGAACGCACCGGTGAGCTCAGCAACATCAAAAGACCCGGAAGACCACGGAAAACAACTGTGGTGGATGACCGAAGAATTATTTCCCTGGTGAAGAAAACACCCTTCACAACAGTTGGCCAGATCAAGAACACTCTCCAGGAGGTAGGTGTATGTGTGTCAAAGTCAACAATCAAGAGAAGACTTCACCAGAGTAAATACAGAGGGTTCACCACAAGATGTAAACCATTGGTGAGCCTCAAGAACAGGAAGGCCAGATTAGAGTTTGCCAAACAACATCTATAAAAGCCTTCACAATTCTGGAACAACATCCTATGGACAGATGAGACTAAGATCAACTTGTACCAGAGTGATGGGAAGGGAAGAGTATGGAGACGGAAAGGAACTGCTCATGATCCAAAGCATACCACCTCATCAGTGAAGCATGGTGGTGGTAGTGTCATGGCGTGGGCATGTATGGCTGCCAATGGAACTGGTTCTCTTGTATTTATTGATGATGTGACTGCTGACAAAAGCAGCAGGATGAATTCTGAAGTTTTTCGGGCAATATTATCTGCTCATATTCAGCCAAATGCTTCAGAACTCATTGGACGGCGCTTCACAGTGCAGATGCATAATGACCCGAAGCTTACTGCAAAAGCAACCAAAGAGTTTAAGGGAAAGAAGTGGAATATTGTGTAATGGCCAAGTCAATCACCTGATCTGAATCCGATTGAGCATGCATTTCACTTGCTGAAGACAAAACTGAAGGGAAAATGCCCCAAGAACAAGCAGGAACTGAAGACCGTTGCAATAGAGGTCTGGCAGAGCATCACCAGGGATGAAACCCAGCGTCTGGTGATGTCTATGCATTCCAGACTTCAGGCTGTAATTGACTGCAAAGGATTTGCAACCAAGTATTAAAAAGTGAAAGTTTGTTTTATGACTGTTAATCTGTCCCATTACTTTTGGTCCCTTAAAAAGTGGGAGGCACATATACAAACTGTTGTAATTCCTACACCGTTCACCTGATTTGGATGTAAATACCCTCAAATTAAAGCTGAAAGTCTGCAGTTATAGCACATCTTGTTCGTTTCATTTCAAATCCATTGTGGTGGTGTATAGAGCCAAAACGATTAGAATTATGTCGATGTCCCAATATTTATGGACCTGACTGTAGATCTTCTCTGCATCTACTGATCCTCACCATTTTCTAATCCTATTACAAAGTCACAACGTCCGTCATTAAAGCAAAACTGAAAACTATAGTTTACAATAAATAAGTACAGCCTTTACTTTTATAAATGGACCACAATGTTTCTTGCACAGTTTAAAGTTCTTAAACACAGCACGTTACAAATCTCACACTTTAGTTGTCCATAAACTACTTGATGTTTACATGGAATGTTGCGAGTTCAAACCCAACCAGTTTTTTTTCACCTGTCTTGGTTTTAATTTATGCTACAGGGCCAAATAAATCAAATTGTCAATCACCTCCACCAGAATCTACCGAAAACAACAATCCCCTGACCCACAATTATTTTCCTAACACGCTGCAACCCTTTACCACCTCTTAACTACTCCCTCAGACTGTTGGCATACCCCAAGATTAAGCCCCCCACCCCCTTTTTCAATCTATAAATCTTTCCTTGGTACTCTAATAAAATCTTTTAGATTTCAGCTTCATTTATATACAGAATCTCTCTCCGCCCCAGTCATATGCATGATTCTCCCCTCCCACAAGCGCAAGGGTTGCCAACTGCCTTTAATGCATTTCCTCCTGAATGTATGCCCAGCAATTCAACATTTCAAATACTACTCAAATAACCCTTACTGTTAACCCAAAGAGAGCAGGCTTGAGGGGGAGGTATGATGGCATTGTTCTTTTGCTCCCTGCCCTCACTTTCATTGCTCACATACAAATCAAACAAATCAGGTCTGAACTAAATCTTCAATACCTAACTATCTTAGACAATCGATTCTAATCTATTCCCTCATCATATCTTGCCTTGACTGCTACAAGCATTTCATTATGGATTGAAGTGATTGTAGATGGGAAGGCCAATATACAATACCTGTGCTCAACTCACGCACCATACTCCACTATCAGTGTCTGCAACACCTACGTCAGTCACTCCACCTGCTTTTCTCCAGAATAAAATGGAGCCCTGAACCTCACATATAAAGTGCTTAACAGTGCACCCCCTTATATCTCTGTCCTCGTCTCAAATACTCCCCAAACTGCCCTCTTTTCTCTTCATTTCTCCATTGTTAACTCCTCTCACAGCATCGCACTGTACTTTATTCAAATGTGTAAATATTTGTACGGAAGATGAAGGCACTTTAAAAATATATTGGGTCTGTTTTCATACCTTGGGATCCTCTAATCGTTCAAGGTATTTTTCAAATGGACCTTCAACGTACTACGGAGAGGAGGGGAAAAAAAAATATATATATATATATAAACATGTTACACAGTCTAAAACCTTAATCATTTCCCTCAACTGGAATTTATACAAATTTACCTCCACACTTTTCTACAATAAATATTCCACGTTTAGTAGCGATTGCTAGCCCTGCCATTCTAATGCAATATAATAAAGCCAGCATCACAAATAGATATCAAAATATGATTTTTTTAAACTGAACTGTACATACATGTTACATTAGCCCATCTTTCTACACAGTATAATTAATTCATGTTTACAATATTAATGCATTTATTTAACATCAGCAGATTTGTCATTTATGTTTTGTTAAACCTATTTTTATGACATTTTCCATGTTTTTTGTATTACAGAGGGTAACAAACATGAGAAGACTTCATGAAAACCAATAGGAGTTCCAGAAGCACAACCAATGGTGGGTATAACGACTGAAGGATGCATCAGGACAGTGAGCTTCTCACTCAAGTAATGTCGGCTCTGAGGTGGACTTCTAGCATGACCTCTCAACACACTCAAACACTAACTTTCAACAAGGCAGTCTGCCCTATGCATAAATACTTATACTTGCCTGGCCTGCGACACACGATGTCCGGCATGCACTCACTCAGACACATGCACTCACACTAGCGCGTTTTGTGGCAGGACACAGTAAAGCTTAAGTTTGTTTCTTAAAGAACATCGAATGCTGGCTATACATTGTACAAGACATTTCCTCACTAAAGGGTATCAGTCCAAAGATAGTCAGTATTGTTTGCACTGCATTATTATGTCAATTTTCAGCTCTGTATACTCATTTGTGTTTCACCATGGTTTATAAGAGTGGATGATGGTATCTAATTGAATGTATACACAGGGATATCACAGTTTTTCAGTATCTATTCAGGCTCAGATCTTATTAGTTAAAATGACTTGAAGAGGGGGTCCTATTCTGTTATGGTTACGGCACCAGTCCGTCGCTGCAGTGCGGTGACCAACTACTAGATGGCGCTGCCAGTATTCCAGTGCCATATCAGAGAGTCCAGGCTTAGGTAAACCGTTAGGGTACCATTCTGAGCCGCACTGCAACGAAGGACGTGTGCCATAACTATAACAGGATAGATCCAAAGGGCGTTTTACATAGTCAGTAGCTTTCATGTTTAAGGAGACTGTCATTCCAAAATCATAATTTTTGTTTCTTTTTAGCTTCTGGGGTGACAAAGCCCCTTTAAACGTGAAAGCTACTGAATTATTTTAATAACAATCAAATAGGCAAAGAAATATGAATAACCATCACATACAAAAAAACCTGAAAAATACACCATCGCCCACACAACCTTCAACACCAAGAACTTACAGATTCAAAAAGGTTTTCATTCTTCCTCATATAAGACACACAGATTTTTCGGATCGCAGCATGGTGAATCTGGCAGTAAAATAGCTGGGGGAAGGGGGGCATAAGACGACAAAAAAAACAAAAAACATTTTCTTATTATTTATTTTGATTTCACACAGATAAGGATTTCTTGGTGATCTGTAAAATATTTAATAGAAACAAAGTGTAAGGTCACATCCCTGGATCTAAACATGGAGTGAAAGGTGAAGAAAGGCAAACCTTAAAAATTTACAGTTGTAAATATCTGTGGCAAATTCAACATAAGCAGGTTTTGAACCAAGATACATAAAAAATAAAAAAATTCCCTTGTCTGGGTGCCTCTAAACAAGCCTTTCTACTTCAATGAAAGTGCCAAGATACATTTAAATCACACCAGATCATTTGTTGACTTACAAAAAAAAAAAAAAAAAACACACATTTTAAATTCTCTGCATAAATTAATTCTAAAATAAATACATGTGGCAGTATTCTGGCAATTATATGATTATATTACAATTCTATACAAACAAAATATTCTTCAGTGACGGTTGCCAGGAAGGAACTCGATTTTTTGTGTAAGTCCCGGGTGCCTCAACTGCTCTCCTTGCAAGAGCGCCTTTAATGCTCATTTCAGCCTAAGTCCTGCGTACTTCAATGCCCCGCACGGCTCGCGGGCAATGAGCGCAAAGGGGGGCACAAAGAGAACAATGCAAGGCTCTCCCCCCTGTAACCTGCAGGCTTCTCCCACCATCTACTTTATGGGCCTCATGACGCTCATTGCGAGGCACTCATTGCGCAAGGTCTCAAAATAGTTGTCAAGTTGCGATGTTGGTCACGCAATGTTAAAAGTTATTTGATACATACTAAATTAAATACAAAATAACTGGCAGATAATATGTACACCCTATACCCCAAGAGTGCAGGAAGCAGTGTGGTATGAACCCCCGAACACCCACATCCCAGGATAGTACAGGGAGCGGTGTGGTATGTAACCCCCGAACACCCACATCCCAGGACAGTGCAGGGAGCGGTGTGGTATGTGCCCCTCCCCCCCATAACCCAAAATATTGCTGCCCCCCCCATGTCCCAGGACAGTGCAGGGAGCGGTGTGGCATGTACCCCCCGAACCCCCACATACCAGGACAGTGCAGGGAGCGGTGTGGCACGTACCCCCCGAACCCCCACATACCAGGACAGTGCAGGGAGCGGTGTGGTACGCACCCCCCGAACCCCCACATACCAGGACAGTGCAGGGAGCGGCGTGGTACGTACCCCCCGAACCCCCACATACCAGGACAGTGCAGGGAGCGGCGTGGTACGTACCCCCCGAACCCCCACATACCAGGACAGTGCAGGGAGCGGCGTGGTACGTACCCCCCGAACCCCCACATACCAGGACAGTGCAGGGAGCGGCGTGGTACGTACCCCCCGAACCCCCACATACCAGGACAGTGCAGGGAGCGGCGTGGTACGTACCCCCCGAACCCCCACATACCAGGACAGTGCAGGGAGCGGCGTGGTACGTACCCCCCGAACCCCCACATACCAGGACAGTGCAGGGAGCGGCGTGGTACGTACCCCCCGAACCCCCACATACCAGGACAGTGCAGGGAGCGGTGTGGTACGTACCCCCCGAACCCCCACATACCAGGACAGTGCAGGGAGCGGCGTGGTACGTACCCCCCGAACCCCCGCATACCAGGACAGTGCAGGGAGCGGCGTGGTACGTACCCCCCGAACCCCCGCATACCAGGACAGTGCAGGGAGCGGCGTGGTACGTACCCCCCGAACCCCCGCATACCAGGACAGTGCAGGGAGCGGTGTGGTACGTACCCCCCGAACCCCCACATACCAGGACAGTGCAGGGAGCGGTGTGGTACGTACCCCCCGAACCCCCACATACCAGGACAGTGCAGGGAGCCGTGTGGCATGTACCCCCCGAACCCCCACATACCAGGACAGTGCAGGGAGCCGTGTGGTACATACCCCCGAACCCCCACATACCAGGACAGTGCAGGGAGCGGTGTGGTACATACCCCCGAACCCCCACATACCAGGACAGTGCAGGGAGTGGTGTGGTACATACCCCCGAACCCCCACATACCAGGACAGTGCAGGGAGTGGTGTGGTACATACCCCCGAACCCCCACATACCAGGACAGTGCAGGGAGCGGTGTGGTATGTACCCCCCATATCCCAGGACAGCGCAGCCCCCCATTACCTGCTCAGACACAGCCCTGAACAGGCAGGACGCGTCCTTGGCGGTCAGCTTCCTGTAGAGCCCTAGGCTCGCCAGGTACTCGTCCATGGTCACCTCATTGAGGGACTTCTGCCCGAAGTATTTCTTCCAGCCCTTGTGCATGGTGCCCCCTGAGTGAGCCGGCCAGCAGGGAACTGCCCCAGTCCGGGTTTATATAACAACCCTGCCACACCCGAATACACCCGCTCCCTGAGGTAACGTTACACCGGGCACAGCACTAAACCCTGTACATCCCCATTACAGTCACACTAATAATGTATCATTAGTTATTATTACACTGCACTTAGTTATAAGTGCTATTATTCAGCTTTCCCAGTAAGTGTGGGGCAGTGGGTGACTGTGCTCTGGGGGCTCTGTGTGAGGGGCTTATAATCACTGAGTGACCAGGGCCAGGTGAGGCCTCGGTAATTACATGCTATCTACCAGGTGCTTTTATTGGAGCCTAAAGGTGTTTGGGGGGAATTTAAAGGGACAGTGCAGGAAGAGTCAGAAATTGTTTGGGTTGTTTAAAGGCTACTGAAGTGTCAAATATCTATCTATCTATCTATCTATCTATCTATCTATCTATCTATCTATCTATCTGTCTGTCTGTCTGTCTGTCTGTCTGTCTGTCTGTCGGTCGGTCGGTCGGTCGGTCGGTCGGTCGGTCGGTCGGTCTGTCTGTCTCCATCCATCCATACAAGCCAGGGCTCCTAACATGTTTACTTCTGGTTCCTAAACATTTTTGTACAATATATCTCTATGAACTGAAAGCAAACAAAACTGTATAGTAAATGTAGCAGGGGCAACTTATGGCTGGAAAAACAAAGGAAACTCCACTGCAAAGGTTTTTCTGATGATATCATTCATGACATCGTCTATGACACTTGGTGACATGGTCCTATCCTGTTGTATGTGCGCTGCTGTTAAATCGCTGCCGCGTGCACAAGCTCGCCCTGTCGAGTTTTACCACTCTGGAGGATAGAATAGTTATTTTGTTATACCACGGGAGAGCGCTTCAACAGTGGCGCAATAAAAATGGGTATCACATATGTTATAAATAATGAGAACAGCACTTTCATGTTTCTTGCCCACCAGCAGTGGCGTGCAGCAGCCACTAGGTGGCACGACGTTTGCTTGCCAAGATTTTCTTCAATTTGTTCTTTGGTTGGGTGTTAGATTTAGGAGTTAGGATTTAGGTTTAAGGTTGGGTCAGGTGATACCCTTTACATAGTAAAAAAAACTAGTTTACTATGTAAAGCGTATCATCTGCCGCTACCCTAACCCTAAACCTTAACCCTAAGAAATTGAAAAAAGTCTCTCCAAGCAACTGTTGCGCCACAAAGTAGCCACTGTACGCCACAGCTGGTGGGGATGAAATAGGACAGGTCCATGGCATCAGCTATGACAATGATTACATCACATATAGTTTGAAAAACTGATCACACTAGGTCCACTATGATGTCACTTAATAGTAACACTATTCTAACTAATTATTTTTAATTGATGAAAAACTAAATAATAAAAACATTGATATCTGAAATGATAATGTACATGACTGAAATGTAAAAAAACAATATATATATATATATATATATATATATATATATATATATATATATATATATATATAAACAGTGTTTTAAGCATTAGAAGAGCTGTAATAGTTTTTTAACCCTTAAAAGAGCTAGCGAACAGCAGCAAAATGAAGCCTTCATGTTGCTGGTGTTCTTTAGCTCTAATAAGGGTTATTGATACCATGAATAGTTTTATTATTTTTAACTAGTTACTGGAGGAAAATATGTAGCAATTGACTTATTGTGGTAGTTATATTATTTATGATAAGAAAAAGTTCAGTTCCAGGATATGGACAAAAAAGACCTTTAGAAAGAAAGGAGATTGTCACATGGGAAATGTGTGCAGGTGGGTGGTGAGGTGAATAGCCCCAAAACATAGGGACACAGTGCACCACCATGTTTCATATTATGGCATTTGTCTCCGCCTTATCCTTTAAACTATACGTAATCCCCCATGTAATATTACTGTGTTCTTTGTTATGTTTAAATTGTAACTATATAGCAAGGGTGGGAAGTTCGGTCCTGGTGGGGCACATACATCCCTGGATTTGATGATACCTCTGCTGAGCACAGGTGAGTCAATCACTTCTTCAGTCATCCTGATTGACTTACCTGTACACAGAAAGGATATCTTCAAATGCAGGCATGTGTGTGGCCCTCCAGGACCGAACTTGCCCACCCCTGCTGTATAGTCATGAAACAGTTAGACAGACAGGAACCAGTGATTTTATTGTAATACTAGCGAATTGCCTGTAAAAAAATTACGGGCATGAAATTGTAAGCCAGGGAATGCTGTTTTAGACATAATGTAAAACGTTTTTTACCGTGAGGACCTTCGGCGCTCATTGCACGGCTGTTGGATGTTTTTTTTTTTTTTATTACAGGGGCTTTTGCTGTCATTGTAAGATCTGGACTGATGTGCTTTTTGCACTTATTGCAAGGCTGTCCCCTGGTGCATTGTGTGTGGTATGAGCAGCTTGACCCTGGCAAGATCCAATGGGCTTTAGAATAAATAAAGACACTGAAACAGCATTTCTTGGGAAAATTACAGGCCACATCTTTATTAAAGCAACCATAAACCAATAACCAATTAACATAATTAACATTGTTAAATCACAGCTCAAATAACATCCCGGAGGAGGAGTCTGGCCCAGTCAGTAACCTCATGCCCTGGACCCGCGCCCAGAGCCTCCCAGTGCTTTCCTAAGCACGCCCATGAGGCAGGGCAACGCCCACTTAAGCCTGTGGGCCGGGTGCCTCCCTCCCGCCAACCAAAGACATTTCTATTTGCATCCTAACTTAGAATTCACAGAATCCTAACCCTTCAACTCTTTTCCACCCCCTTTTTTTTTTTTTAAACACAGTTTAAACTTCCTGAACTTTGCTCAACCAACCTCGCCCACTAGACGAACCCTACTCCCTATCTGCTATCTAACCACCATTTTTAGGGGAGGGAGGGAATCAAATCAATGGCCGGCGCGGAGTGAGGAGGAAGCCCGCGAAACAGGCTTAAGCCCCTCCTCCTCCTCCTAGCCAATCCGGATCGCCCAGGCTCCCCCAGGTAACGCAGCGCTGCGTCAGACCCGGCGTGCCTGGGCTGCCTCCGCGCCGGCCATTGGCATTGGTTGTAAAGCGTGCAGTGAATGTCTTTTGTGTTTATTGCGATTATTATTATTATTTTGTGTATATGTATTCTTTTATGCCAATGAAATAATGAATAAATTAATATACTTTACCTATTTGTAAGTAATATATGCAGGAAGCATTGTGATGAAGAGATTGTGATGAAGAGCTGACAATCTGTTTTGATGTTCCTGCAGCATCCAATGTAGTTTTGCACAGTTCTGGAGCTGAGGTGTAAGTGCCAGCAATGTGTGCAGTGTGTAGTGTAAATATGGTGCGTTCGAGGGGGAAAGCTGTTAGTGTAGCTGTGTACTTCTGCATTGTGTAAGTTAGTGTTGTGAAATGGCGGTGAATGTGTATGTGGTATGCGGGTGTGTATGATTTAGCGTCCTTACTAAAAGTGTATCTTTACCTCGTATGGCTTTTTTTTTTCGGCTGACATTTTTTCTCTCGCTTAGGGGATTTTTGTTTTTTCGGGAATTTGGACTTAAATTGAGGTGTAACTTCACTTGCAGAGGTCCTGATTGCCCCCCCCCCCCCCCCTTGCTGTGGGTAAGCTTTTTATGTATTTTTTGTGTGTATTTATTGTGTTTTTAATGTTTTCAGGTGCATGCGGTTTGGCCGTTAAGGTCGTATTTTTGCAAGGTCGTAATGTTTTTTTTCTACGTCCCGCAGTTGGTGTTTTCTTGTGTAAGTCCGTATATAGTGATTGCTTGTTAAATGTATTTTGGTAAAGTGCCGCTTGTGTGGGTATTTGTAACCGCGTGTGAGGCGCCGTAGAGCCTCCACCTCTGCAAATGCAGCCCCTTGCTTTGAAATGCATGATAGATCCCATGCAGTATATAGATTAGCAGTACATTTGCCACAAAGACATTTAGTGTATTTCCATGCTGGAAATGAAAGTAATGCATTGGCCCAAAGTGAAGATCGTCACACTACACTAACTGCATGGTTTGAATTAAATTCCACAGATTCAGAAGCAAGACAATTCTTATATTGTGCAGAGCTTCGGCGATGTTTGCCCGGCTAGTCCCACATACAGACTAACCCCTTCCTGGGCGTGGCCCCGCAATGCCGCATTTCCACCAGTAGGGGGATGGCATGGAGGGGCCGCATTTGCAGCTTGCAATGAGCCTTTCCATTAACGCTTTTAAGTGTGCAATCGGTTCATTGTATCGTCGCATAAAGTCTTCAGCCATATTACTTTTAAATGTCTCCCACAAAGCTAATGCATTTGGAGCATTTGAGAAGATACAAATAAATGCAAATTGTTCTCTCATCTGCCGTGGCATTTGACATTGTGCTGCTTCTTCTAAACATCTTTCTCATTCTGTATCATCAGCTAGTAAGTTTCTATGTCTTGCAGCTAAATGGAAGGATTCATATACGATGTCATTAACAGTTCTTAAGTGTTTAAAACTTTGTGCTCCAGGAACAAGTAAAAGTAATATCCGTAAGCAAAAACGTTCAACATCTCTTGGACTGACTGTGTAAATTCTTGGGATTATTTTATTGCCTCTGCTTTTTCTAGGTCTCCATAATTCATTCACAAAAACATAGTGTTATGGAATTTCAATATATAAGAATCGTCAAGAAGACTTGAGTAAAGGACAATTTGCAAAACATATAGCAGTTTGACTTTCATATTCATCAGGTGAAATGTCATGGGATGCCTCAACAACAGGTTCTAAATGCTTTGTTTTTTTCGTGTCTTTTCTTGGTATATCTTTTATTGGTTTAGGTAAAATGTCATGTAATGTTTCAGGAACAGGTTGTAAATGCTTTGTTTTTTGGTGGCTTTTTTTTGGTATCTTTAGTCTAGTTTGACGTCTTTTCTTGTTTGCTCTCGTTAGTAGCCATGTTAATCTGTAAAACAAAATAATTTATAATTAGTTTAGTTTGAGATGTTAAGTTTGTTTTTTACATTTTTTATTATCAACAGTTTGTTTATATGTGCTTGTAGTTTATTGTAGTGTTAGTTTCTTTGTATTGTTAAATAAGTGTATTTTTTTTTTTTTGGTCTTACTTTCTGTGGTACGTTGTAATTTTTGCCTTACATGAATAGCACAGGGAAGGAACTGACACAATACCTTCTTCTACATGTAGTAGGTAATTACAATTTAAATTTTAGTTGTTTTGTCAATTTACTTTTTGTTGTACTTTTAACTTACAGGCGTAGTAGAGGGCAAAAATTAGTCTTTGTAATTTTCACTACAGGGGATTGTCATAATAGTATTTTGATATTTTATGTATTTTGATATTTTATTTAAAAGCTTATATGTTCGGTCAATGTTTTTTTTTATATTTTATCTTGGTGTGTTAGTACTGTTTGTTGTAGTATTCTATTTTATGTGTGGGTTTTATGCTTAATATTGTTTATTACGACTGGTAATTTAGAATGACAAATTTTATTTAGTCTATGTTTTGAGACTTTTGTGGCTATGCTGTTTTCTTTTTTGGGGGCTAGATTGAAGTTTGGATTTACTGTTAAACATTATTGTCCATAAAAGACAAATAAGAGGTAAATAAAAAATGTGTCAGTTATATTTTGGTAAAAGTTATAGTTAGTGGTTGTTATTCTTTTTTTTTTTTTCTGTCGACATGGATGTAGAGCAAACATGTTTATTTAGTTTTCTCTTTTTTTAACTTGTTATACTGTACCTTGGTTGAAGTGTGATTTCAAGCCGAATCTTTGTTGGTCCTCTGTTGAAAGTCTACGTCCGATTGTCTTCACGCAGTGTCTGTTGTAATAGAAAAATTAAAAAGTTATTTGATTTGAATGTATTTGTAATGAATAACATATTCCATTATTTTGGTCTATTGTATCTGTTATGGTGATTTTTTCTGCTATGCTGTTTTTTGTTCAACCTTTTAAAAATACTTTAATTGTATTTGTATATTACAGTTATCCTTTTTTTATACTGTAATTATTAATGTTTTTCTTATTTTGGATATGATTGCAATGTTTTTAGCATTATCCTGTTTTATGTCCACCACTTTTGCTATGCTAATTTAGACTTCTTTGTAAGGCGTATAGCTTCTTAAACAGTAAATAAGAATATTAATTTACTTTGCTATGTGTTTGTGTGATTTTTGGTACAATCCTATTTTTGTCTACCATATGTTGCATATTTTATTTGCTTAATTAATCTTTTTTATGAAGGTTAAATGTTTTTCTTATTTTGGATATGATGGCTATGTTTTTAGCGTTATCTTATTTTGTGTCCACCACTTTTGGTATGCTTATTTAGGCTTCTTTGTAAGGCTTATAGATTCTTAAACATTAAAGAAGAATATTAATTTACTTTTCTATGTGTTTGTGTGATTTTTGGTCCAATCCTATTTTGTATCTACCACTTTTGGTATGCTTATTTAGGCTTCTTTGTAAGGCTTATAGGTTCTTAAACATTATAGAAGAATATTAATTTACTTTGCTATGTGTTTGTGTGATTTTTGGTACAATCCTGTTTTGTGTCCCCCATATGTTGCATACTTTATTTGCTTAATTAGTCTTTTTTATGAGGATTAAATGTTGTTGTACATTGAAAATGAATGTTTTTCCTATTTTGGATATGATGGCTATGTTTTTAGCATTATCCTATTTTGTGTCCACCGCTTTTGGTATGCTTACAGACTAACCCCTTCCAATCCTATTTTGTATCTACCACTTTTGGTATGCTTATTTAGGCTTCTTTGTAAGGCTTATAGGTTCTTAAACATTAAAGAAGAATATTAATTTACTTTGCTATTTGTTTGTGTGATTTTTGGAACAATCCTATTTGTGTCTACCATATGTTGCATACTTTATTTGCTTAATTAGTCTTTTTTATGAAGGTTAAATGTATTTCTACAGTGAAAATGAATGTTTTTTCTATTTTGGATATTATGGCAATGTTTTTAGCATTTTCCTATTTTGTGTTCATCACTTTTTGGTTGCTGCATTTGTTATATTGGCTGCCATTAAACATATATAGTTCCTTTATTTTTTCTACTTGTTATACTTTACCTTGATTGAAGTGTCGAATGACAGAGGGTCCCCTCCTGCCAATCTTAATCCGCCGGTCTTCTTGTAGTGTCTGTTTGAAAAAGAACGTGAAATGGTTAATAGTATATTTCTTCTTTTTGATTTATGAAAGCATGTAATGTATTTTTCTATCTTACCTCTTCTTCTTTCTTTGTGTTCTTTAAAAGGGATTCTGGTTCACAATGCACGGTGCAAATTCTTGAGTGACGCTGTTGATGCAGAGTCTGTTTGAATAGTAAAAAAAAGGAGAAAGATTGAGCTTTAGTTTATATATTGAATTGCAATACATTAATGTCATTTAAATATACGTCTTTAATTAGTTTCAATTAACATTAATTTGTTTTAGGGCCTACACACATAAATTTGCGTGTCACATATCACTATACATGAATCATATTTTAATAGTTAAAGTTTTTTTTTTTTTTCCTTCAATAGTTTTTATTGGTCACTTCAAACATTAAACAACAGTATATCAGTAAGCCATGACTCACAGGTCAGGAATTAACCTTCTACAATCATTTTTATAAACATACGTAGTCTGACTCAGCAATCAACGTGACATCTCCCCCCTCCTTTTCCGTTTTCTGGTAATAAAACACTAACCCTAATTGGGTATAATTTTTTTCTTTGTAACTTTTCACATATCGACTCCATAGTAATCCATAGCTCGCAGGCTAGGCTTAATGGGGCCTATTACATTTAGCGATATGAACCTTACTCCCCATATGCCCCTTATAGTGTTCTTTGTATTTACCTTGCCTGCGACATTCCGTATAGCAATAAACTTAAATAAATCATACCCACACCAACTAAACTAACCATATGTGAAATCCTAAAAAAAAAACATTCTCTAATGGGGATTTTTGTCCTTATTTATACTCATACTCGGGTTTAAGCCTGGTTTTCTAAGCCTATGGCCCTTCCCTTCTTTCTTCCCCTGAAAATGTCCTTCCTAGGTACAAGGTTCTTGATCCCAAAAACATAACTCAACATATCAATCCCCCATATCCTTTATTCATTCTTTCACACCTAAACTAGAACAAAACTCAAAACTGTAGTGTCACCTGTATTTTCTCATACAATAAAAAAAGTATTATAATTTCTATTTGTTTTACCTTTCTGTACTTCATGGCTCCTCGCCGGTCTCTCCAGCGCCTCTCACGTTTCCTCCTCCTCCTATTCTTTCTCTTTTTTTTTTTTTCTGTCTGTCACCTTTCCCACCTGTGATCCCCCCTTGTTAGCCCACATATGCTAACCATGGCTCCCATATGTCTCTGTATTTCTGGATCGAATCTGCTAAAATATGTGTCAGGTGCTCGTTTACTGCTAGATAGTTTATTTCGTTTTTTATAGCCTGAAGCTCCAGTGTATCCGTTTTCCAATGTTTAGCGATATGTGACTTGGTAGCCATGTAAATGAATTGCAGTAGCCTATTTTGTGTTGGGGATAGCCGTGGGTCTGGGATTCCCAGTAAACATGATTCTATCGAGCCCCCTCCTGGGGTTTTGAGAATGTCAACCGCAAGATCTGTCACAGCTGTCCATATCTGTGCTACCTTAGGGCATTCCCACCACATGTGTATGAAAGAGCCAGGAGCCTGACAGCCCCTTGTACAATATATCCCCCCTGATTTATTCAATTTCGCCATTCTCACCGGGGTTAGGTACGTTCTGTGAAGAACCTTAATGGCAGTTTCTAGAAGTGTTTGGTTTAGTGAACCTTTATAAATATTTTTCCAAGCTTTCTCCCATTTCTCTGTTTCCCAGTGTTCTCCTATGTCCCTCTCCCATTCCTCTATGTATTTATCCCTTACCCCTTCTGTAGGTGTATTATACATTTCGTAGATACCCCCTATGATTCCCTTAGTCAGGGGAACTTTTTGACAAATTCCCGAAAGCCATGTTTTTTTTAGGGGAACCTTGCATTCTTCCTATAGTAGTTACCAAATGTCTGATTTTGCAGAAATTAAAATGTTGATCAATAGGAATATTATGATGATCTCTCAAGTATTCGTAAGTTATTGGGATGTCTGTTCCTAGCCAAGCTCCTAGCCTATCTAACCCCCTAGATTTCCACCACCATTTTGCCTCTGTTCTTATCCCTGTCGGGGACTGTGGGTGCCCAAAAACCGAGAGCATCGGGGATGGATGTCTAAACAGGTTTGTGTGTTTCAGGGCCCATTTCCACCCTTGTAACGTATTGGCAATAACTGGGTGTTTAATCTTTCCCACACTCTCCGGCACCCTATCCAACCAGACCAGGGTGTCCCAGGTGTAAGGGTTTAGCCACTGGTCTTCTAGGGTTTTCCATAACAGTTGGTGAACCCCCAAATTAATTAAGGGAATAAACGATAATTGCACAGCTCTATAGTATTTCTTCAGGTCTGGAAATGATAGTCCACCCCTATCCTTGTGCTTGTACATTATCTCCTTTTTGATTCTGGGGGGTTTGCCCTTCCATGTAAATTGAGACACTTTCCTCTGAAACCCTTTCAAGTCTGCCTGATTGACTGGGATTGGCAGGGTCCTAAACAAATACAATAGCTTCGGAAGAATTGTCATCTTAAAGGAGTTAATCCTTCCCAGCCACGAAATAGGGTAGCTAGACCATTTATGCATATCTTCACTAAGTCTTTTATAAAGCGGGGGATAGTTAGACCTATATAAGAAATCTGTATGCGGCGTGATTTTTATCCCTAGATAATGAATGTATTCCTTGGCCCATTGGAATTTGAACTTGTCTGATATTAATTCTTTTGTGTGAGAATCCAGATTTATAGCCAATGCTTCTGTTTTCTCAACGTTAATGAGAAGCCCTGATTTTAGACCAAACTCTGAGAGGGTGTCCATCAAAGTTGTAATAGAATGTTCAGGTTCTGTTATTGTGCACAACATATCGTCTGCAAACAGGTTAATTTTAAAGTGTTGTTGCCCTATTACCAGACCCTTGATCCCTGAGTTCATCCTGATTGCCTGTGCTAATGGTTCTATTGCGATGGCAAAGAGTAAGGGGGACATAGGGCACCCCTGTCTCGTACCCCTTCCTATTTTGATGGCCTGATTCAGTGTGCCCGGGAGCTTCAGATGCGCTTCCGGATTTCTATAATATGTATCAATTAAATGTAGGAATCCTCCTGTAAAACCAAATTTCCGGGATCTTGTTATTTTTGGCATGGTGGATTAAATTAATTACTTTTCTAATGTTATCTCTAGCTTGTCTATGGGGGACAAACCCTACCTGGTCTTTGTGGATAATATGTGGAAGAAATTTTGAGACTCTGTCTGCCATAATCTTAGCCAAGAGTTTAATATCCCCGTTCAGCAATGAAATGGGCCTGTAGTTCTTAACCTCCGTGTTGTCCTTCCCTTCCTTAGGAAAAATAGTTATTTCAGCCAGATTCATTTCAGGGGGAACTGACTGCCCCTCTAGGATATGGTTATACAACTTGGTTAATCTGGGTGCCAACTGATCCTTGAAGATCTTATAATACATGTTAGTGAACCCATCTGGACCTGGGGCCTTACCACTCTTCAATGCTTGTATTCCTTTCCTAACTTCTTCGGGTGAAATTTTGGTGTTTAGCGCTTCTACCTCAGCTTCCTCCAATCTTGGTAAATCATACCTGTCTAGCCATGATCTTATGCTACCTTCTGTTTCCTTACCGGCCACCGAGTAAAGGTTCTGATAGAAGTGGAAAAACATTTCCTGTATCCTAGTAGGATTAGCCGTTCTTATATTGCCCCCTACTTTTATAAAATTAATTCTTGATTGCATATGTTTTGATCTTAACTTTCTCGCCAGCATCCTATCAGGTTTATTTGCTTGGAGGAAGAATTTATGATGGGTTCTCCTGAGCATTTTTTCCGCCCTTTCTGAGTAAATCTTATCCAGTTCTACTCTCACTCTTTCAATTTCCCGCCTAGTCTGCTTGTTAGGGTTTTGTTGGTTACCCTTTTCTAGGATGCCTAACTCTTCCGTAAGTTTCTGTTCTAGAGCTTTCTGTTCCTTCCTAAACTTGGCCGCTTCCTTTATACACATACCCTTGATGTATGCCTTATGCGCAACCCAGACCCAGCCAATCCCCATCTCCGGTGTTTCATTTGACTCAAAGAAAAATTCTAGTTCTTGGGCTATTCTATCCTTTACTAACGGAATCGTCATTACTCTTTCATTCAGTCTCCATTTGTACGGAGGCTTAGTTGTAAGACCTAGATTTATGGTCGCCTTAACCAGGCTGTGGTCCGACCAAGCACATGGTACTATTTCCACCCCCCTAGCATCCTTTAAAAGTACTGAGTCCGTTAGTATGTAATCTATTCTGGAGTATACTTTGTGGGGATATGAGTAGAAGTTGAATTCTCTAGTCCCTACATGACTTTCCCTCTACAGATCCACTACTCCTAGTTCCCCTAACAGTAATTGAATTATTTTCAGTTTTTTAGAGAATTTGTCTCCTAAGTCTTTACCCGTTCTATGGTTCTTCACGTCTAGCGTCAGATTGAAGTCTCCCCCAGGATGATCTTACCCTCCCTCACTTTCGCTAGATGTCTCAACGCTCTGATTAAATGATTGTGTGGAGAGTTAGTAGGGGCATATATGGTAGCTAAGGTAACCGTGAGGTCTAGGACAGTCCCTGTCAGAAACAGGTAATATCCCTGATTATCTACTATTTTTTTGTCTAATATGAACGGGAAATTTTTGTGTAACAAAATCGCTACCTCTTCCCTCTTAGAATTACTACATGTAGTGTGAAATATGGGGAAGTTTTTGTCCATAAAGGACGGGACCTGGCGTGGTTTAAAGTGCGTTTCTTGGATAAATATTACCTCCGGGTTATGAGCTTTGTACGATTGGAACGCTTTGCTTCTTTTGGAGGGGGTGTTAAAGCCTCTAACGTTATGTGTGATGCAGACGTATTCTGACTCAACCATAGGTATTATAGTCGTGTGTTACTATTGTCAGTAGAGACTCACCATTTGTGGAGTCAGAGGATTTGGATTCCGCGGGCGAGGTCCGTGAGAGCCGGCGAGTTGCCAGTGCATCCGTTTCTTTACCAGCCTGAGCATGAGAAATACAGCAAAAAAACATTAACAACAGAACTTTAAAAACGAAACCTTTTTGGGCCCTGCCCCCTTCCCCTTCCCCCCTCCTCACATAACTAACCATCTTGCACCTTGCGTGCCTAGGGAGTGGAGTTCCCTTAACCCACTAAAGATCCCTAGTGTGAGGAACTTCCTGATAGTAGACAACTATGCTACTCAGTATTATCTACTAAAAAACTTCCCCCAATAAACTTGGGCGGCAAACAAGCAATATAAGCTTCCGCTTAGTTTATCCTAACTTCGAACCTAGTTCCTGATACGCTTTGTTGCGAAGCAGAACCCCAGCTTCCACCCGACCAATACTCTGTCTCATCCTAAACAGTAAAGTGAGACTCTACATTATTGACCATATGTACGGCCCTTAGTCCTTGCTACTACTAAATAGATTATCAGTCCATAATAACATTACGTGGTGGCTCCACTTCCTCGGTACCACTGCCCTGATCTCGTTGCTCCAATCTGTTATTGTGTCTTTGTTTTTTCTTGACGGAGGCTTCGGACCATTCTCTGGATGGCCTCTCTCTGGGTTTGGGTAGCTGACCCATCAGGTTAGTACCTTCTGGTGCCAGCTGTAAATGCACCAGCTTTTTTTGAAGGCTTGCCAGGGAGTATGCTCTATGTGATTGCTCCCTCCAATCGAATTGGATGCTAAATGGAAATCCCCATCGATACTGGATTTTGTTTGCAGTTAAGATTTCCAGAGCTGGTTTCATCTCTCTCCTTTTAGCTAAGGTTGCTGGGGCAAGATCTGCAAACAATTGTAAAGAACAACCGTCCGGTCCCACTGTCTTGGGCAACCTTCTTGCCCTAGCCATTAGCAAGTCTCTGGAACTTTGTCTCACAAAGCGCACAACAATGTCCTTTGGTTTTTCTGGGTTGCTAGGGCCTCCCAGAGCCCTATGGGCCCTTTTTATCAGCAGTTCCTCCTTTTGATGGTCGGGAATGATGGTAAAGTATACTGCTTCAAGGTATGCCATGATGTCTCCCACTTTTGTCGGGACGCCTCTCAGGCGGACGTTGTGTCTTCGGGATCTATTCTCTAGATCCTCTATCTTGTTTTCCAGAGCCTCAATGTGGGATGTATTGGCACTTATCTCCAGCTTGTCTTCCTCCTGAGCGGATATGATTTGGTCAGTTGTTCGTTCCAGCTCATGGGTTCTCTGTCCCACCGCACAGATCTCATCTCTCACCTCTTTTAGGGCCAATGCCAGCTGGGTTTCAGCAACACTTCGAATTTGGCCATTGCCGACACTGAGAAGTCCACATCTGTGATTGTATTGGGCCGATCTCCCTCTGCTTCCGACATCTCCAACCGTTCTGGGGAGCTCTCCCCTGCTTTGTTTTTCGGTGTGGTTGCTACTGGGAAATGATCGGATATGCCCCTGGAGGTTATTGTAACGGAGCCCATCACTGTTTTACCCTGTGTTATGGTTATTTAATTATTATGGTTAAAATATTATAACATTGCTATACTGTCGATATGTTGGTTTGTGCTCTGCAGGATGTTGGCTCAGACCATTGCAGACACCTAGCATAATACATAATCCTATTAGGGTCTCCTAGAGGCAGGAGAGCCCTATTGTGTAAAGTGTTTACATTGTGAAAGATGGAACAAAGAGAAGCATTATCTAATCAATGTCTGATTGTATCAAAAGTAGCCGGCTAGTCCCTGGGAGGTGTGACCACACCTATTTTCTCTATTGTGTGGCCAAATATGGGCATGTGTATTACCTGTGGAAAGAGGTGTATATATATTTCTGCATATAACAAAATAAAGTCAGTATTCTTTGACTCCCAAGAAAGTGTCGTCCAATATGGGTGGTCTGGGCTTCTGAGACTGCGCAGTGCTTCTATATGGATATTTAATGCTGAAACCTGACTTTCCCTCTGGGACTCTTGGATGGGATTATACCAACTTCACTTTTACACAGCAGCTTGCCAAGGAAAAGGACGTCTCCAACGGCTGGTACCCTCTCACTACCGGGGTAGCCATTACAGTTATGCTTTTCTTCTCTTTCTTCATCATCGGTCCTGCCTCTGCTCCAGGCCCGCAGGTCTCCAAGGGTTCGTCTTGGTTATAGTGGGTCTCCCTGGTGTTAGCTATTTTAACTTGTGTGGGTTGCTAGGACACCCCCCCCTGGCATGGGTTCTGTGACTATTATGTGCACTGAGGCTGTTCAGGCTAGGGTACTGGGGTATTCCTTGTCGCTCATGAATAGATTCTCATTATTTTAGCTAACTCTGCTTGTCGCCTCCCCATTGCCTCTAGCTCCAGGATCCCTTCCGCACATACCTTCTATATGAAGTGTGTATGCCCATTTTCTTCGGCCCTTCCCTGCCAGGCGTCTTGAGTTTTTCAACTACTAGGTGTCACTGTCACTTCAGAATTGCCCCAAAGCCTCACGCTATGACAACCTTTCGCCAATGGCCAATATATACTGGGTAACTGATGCCGCACAAATGAGGTGTTTTTTTTTTGTTTTTTTTAATGTCATTTAAATATACTTGTTTAATTAGTTTGGGTTAAGATTAGTTTGTTGTAGGGGCTATACACATAAATGTGCGTGTCACATGTCACTATACATGAATCACATTTTCATAGTTAAAGTTTTTTTTTTTTTTGTCCTGTCTTGATAATAAAATGTAATATATTATAGCTTACCTCTCAGTTGTAATTTGCACAATGTAAAGTAGGAAATTAGGAAACAATTCTCTTCTCAAGTAACAGCAGCAGTTAACTATCCAGTCACTCCGTTCATCACCTGAGTAGAAATGTAGAATTTTCTGGAAAGTAGGCAGTATTTATAAACTTTCAAGGGCCTCAGACCGTTAGAACGCAATACGCAAGCGCTATTTGTGTTCCAGCTTACAATTTGCGTTCCATCCGCCATTTTATGCGTAGTAGTTTTGAAAATGGTGGTTAATATTAGTGTGGTACGTGCCGCATAGTACGTGTTTCACTTTTGCGAGTCACTGTAGTATAGTTACGTCTGAAGTCTCGTTTTGGTTTTGTTCAGCGGCCATTTTTCTCTTGATTAGGTGATTTTTGGCAGTTTAAACTAATTTTTTTGGACTTAAATGTACGTGTAAATTAACTTTTCGAGGTGCCGGATGACCCCCCTTGCTGTAAGTAAGTTTTTTATGTGTTTGTTGATTTTTTTCTAAGTCGTGCGTATGTGTGTTAACCGCGTGTGAGGCACCTTTGAGGGTTTTTTTTTAAGTCGGATGTGTGTGTGTGTTAACAACACAGCCGACGTTGGACCTTCCACCACCGCAAATGCGGCCCCTCGCTTTGCGAGGGTCCGCATTTGCGGACCAACACAGCCGACGTTGGATCGTCCACCACTGTAAATGCGGCCCCTCTCTTCGCGAGGGTCCGTATTTGCGGACAAACACAGCCGACGTGGGATGCTCCACCACCGCAAATGCGTCCCTTCGCTTCGCGAGGATCCGCATTTGCAGCGACGTGGGATGCTCCACCACCGCAAATGCAGCATCTCGCTTCGCGAGGACCCGCATTTGCGGGGAACTGCATCCCTCACTTTGCGAGGGACGCAGTTCTTGCGGGCTCGCTGTGCGAGCCCGCAAGCGTTAGCAACAACCCGTATGCTCACAACTATATATGTGATCAGTTTACTTTGAAAAGGACACAAGCTTGCATCTGACTATTTAGGGCTGCCAATTACTTTGATGAAGGGGCTTGTGTACCTCTTTGAAGTTATGAGCTATACCATGTACAGTAGGTTCACCCAAGATAGGCAAGTCATAGCAGAGAGATCAGACAAATTACTGTCCACTGAAGAATGAACTGGCAACCTACTCTAGTATCTTTGTCATGAAAACCTTATGGATGAGCAGGACCAGACACAAGATGTGCCTGGCGTGCTACAGTACATAGGGTCATGGAGAGTCAGATACGACTGAATGACTAAACACACACAAAACATAAATGGTGCTAAGCAAAGTAATATATATACAATAGTGAAGCCGTATCAAACAATTCCTGGTGTTTGTTCTCTAAGGTTTTGAGAGTGAGAACTGAAGTTTAGATTAAACAATGACAGGCTTGCTTGGATGTACTGCAAGAGCTGGAGTCTTCCCATCTTTTGTAAAAGGGGGCTAAGTTGTTGTTTAAAGGACAACTGTATCACACTATATACAGTGGTCCCTTGGGTTACATTGTTAATCCATTCCAGACGGGACGGTGTAAACCGAAAACAGTGTAACCGGTTGTAGCATTTTTCATAGGAATAAATGTAAATTCAATTAATCCGTTCCGGACCCCAGATTTTTCACATTTTAGTTTGAACTTATGGTCTTGTTTTTGGATACAAACCCTTTAAACTAAACAGACATTAATAAACAAACAATAATTACCTCAAATAACTTTACTTTACCTGTACTAAGAAAACTTGAGGGCCCAATGGGACGTGGGGATATAGAGGAGGAAAAGGAGGCCACAGGTTTTTGCTTGGAACTTTGGTTCTTATAGGCACAGTCTGGGCACAATGGCTGCCACAGGCTAGACACACTGATTGAGCACATTGGCTGGCACATTGGCTTGGCACATCTGCTGGGCACATTGGCTGAGCCAATGGCTGCCACAGGCTGAGCACACTGGCTGCCACAGGCTGGGCACATTGGCTGCTACAGGCTGGGAACACTGGCTAGGCACATTGGCTGGGCACACTTGCTGCCACAGACTGGGCACACTGGCTGCCACAGGCTGGGCACACTGGCTTCCACAGGCTAGGCACACTAGCTACCACAGGCTGGGCATACTGGCTGAGACAGGCTGGGCACACTGGCTGGGCACATTGGCTGCTAGAGTCTGGGCACATTGGCTGGGCACACTTTCTGCCACAGGCTGGGCACATTGGCACACTGGCTGCCACAGGCTGGGCACACTGGCTGGGCAAACTGGCTGCCACAGGGTGGGCACAGGCTGGGCACAATCACAGACACACACAGGCACATTTACAGGAATGCTGCAGAGTCTCGCTGGTTGTTGCGATCGGTAAGCATGTGTGCATGCGTCGACTTCCGACGTTGCGGCGTAACCTGAGGCAACGTCGCAACCCAAGGCCAAAATTTCCGACGGAGAGGCGCCATAACCCCCAAAACGATGCAAACAGAGGGTGTCTCAACCGGAGGTACCACTGTATATGTTTCAAAACTTTGAGTCCATCTAAGATCATAATCAAAAGCAAAACCTGCCCTAACGGTAGGATGCAAATTCTTTTAATTGATGTAAATCTAAATGAAAGTTCAGCATACCATTATCATGAACTGGAAGTTGGTCCATTTGAGGTTTTGAAGTTATAGATTTGTGATCTCTTTCAACGAAAAATCGCAAAACCACTATACAGAGACAGAATTACTTAGTACGTTTTAATTACCTGATGTATGAGAACATTGTGTTTGAAACAAAGCACTAGTAATAATTGCATACATAAGTATGATGTGAAACAATATAAAGATAGACAAGATTAACATAGAAGCCCTACATAGCACAGTTTTGAGGAAAGTTTGAAGGAACATGCATGAATTTTATGACACAAATAGTGTTCTCTTTCATTCCTTTTTCATTCTCCTGATTATTATAATGGCACTCTATGTGCATAACAATCTTCTAATCTAATAGTTATTATATCTGCAAATAGATACAAACAACGTTATGCTTGTTAATTTATGTATCATATATGAGTAGAGATGTCACGAAAAATGTTCGGTTCGCGAACCGCCAAAGATTTCAATGGGCAAGCAAATTTCAAAACCCACAGGGACTCTTTCTGGCCACAATAGTGATGGGAAAGTTGTTTCAAGGGGACTAACACCTGGACTGTGGCATGCCGGAGGGGGATCCATGGCAAAACTCCAACGGAAAATTACATAGTTGATGCAGAGTCTGGTTTTAAGCCATAAAGGGCATAAATCACCTAACATTCCTAAATTGTTTGGAATAACATGCTTTAAAACATCAGGTATGTTGTATCGATCAGGTAGTGTAAGGGTTACACCCGCTTCACAGTAACAGACCAATCTCCCCGTTTAATGCACCGCAAACAACCGCAAACAGTCCCTTTGCACAACCGCAAACTCCCCATTTGCACAAGGTTGGATACCAAGCTAGCCATGTCCCGTTCCTTGTCCTCACTGATGTCATTGAAGGTCTCTTCCTCCACCCAGCCACCAAGGGTCCCCGAAAGGTGACAACAAGCCCCCTGGGACGCCTGCTGTGTTTGGTCTTCCACCTCCTCAAAGCCACCTTCCTCCTCTGACTCCTCTTCTTCAGACTCCTCTCTCTGCGTTGACTCTGTCTGCGTTATTATAAGGTGTGTACTGTTAAGTAGTACTATTCCTATCGGTTTAATCCCTGTTACGTCCACTATTCGGGGAAGTGTATATGGCATTGATTTTTTGAAGCCATGGAAAAAGATGCTTGGTCGGTCCTCCAACTTCAAATTTGGGGCACTGCGCGTGCAATCTATGGTGCCACCAGATAGGAGTGGTGTTTTCAGTTGTACGATTTATTCCTATCGGATTCAATAAAGCCAATAGACCTGGCCCGTTACTAGCCAGGAAACTACAAACCAAAACAACACAAAATAGGATACTTCTGTGACGAAGTGCCCTTCGCCACTTTGTCTTGGAGAGGACTGTTTGCCAGCCTCCTGCCCTGCGACTATGGCCCTGGTACATATTGCCCTTCAAACACAGTATTCGGCCATACCAGAGTGTATGTCACTCATTCTGGCCCTTTACATACAGGGGGGGGGGGGGGTCATTCGGTACTTGCCCTGTGTGAACCATGATACCACAGATAGATATGCCATGGAGCCCATTCATATGATGAAAGACTATGGGAAAGACTTTAGCTCCATGGCAATTGAACTGTGTGAAGATGATCTGAGCGCTATTCGGTAGTTTTGTGCGCTCAGATCCCAGCTGTAACGGAACCCATCACTGTTTTACCCTGTTTATGGTTATTTAATTCTTGGTTAAAATTGTGTCTGTTTTAATTGTGTTACCTGTTATCTGAGGGGAGGAGACATGGGGGTTGAACCATGTATCTAATTGGCTGTGATAATTATGTGGGTGTAGCCCTTCAGAGGGCACCATTGCATAAAAGGAGATCCCCTGTCATTAAAGAATAGGTCTACTTGACCCTTCAAAACGTAGTCTTATCTCGTTCTTGGAGGGGATTGCTCTATCATACTGGGGATTGCTATGCTTTTGCATACTCCCTTGAGCTGTAACTACTGGACGCTTGTTCCTGCTGTACTATCCTTGAAGGAGAGGTCTTCCCCACACGGTCCTGGATGCTGGAGATTCATACAGGGTGGAAGGAAGACGGCACGGCTCCAGCTAAGCTACGGCGGTTGTGGAGTCTGTGGTGGTTGTGGTGTCCGGTGCGGTGCTTGTAGGCCTCGGCGCAAACTAGGACGCGTCTATCAACGGAGGTACCCGGTCGGGGTGCCAGTAGATCCGTTACAACTTCAAATTAAGACCTCGAAGGGAGAAAAAACAACGAACCCAAATAAGATCCAGAAGATTTGTACAAAATTTTACAATACCCTTTATACGGCAACAAAACACATAGATCTACACAAAATGAGGGCATTTCTTAATTCCTGTGATCTCCCCTTAATAGAAGAAAATGACTTAGAGACTTTAAATGCCAAAGTCACCCTAGAGGAAGTGAGAAAAGTAGTCCAGAACCTCAAACCTGGTAAGTCACCAGGCCCAGATGGGTACACCAATTTATATTATAAAAAAATTATAGACATATTAGGCCTTGGTCACTCTAACAGAGTTCTAGAAAGCAAGCAAACACCAGCCGAGCTGAACAGGGCAGATATCGCTCTATTCCCTAAGGGGGGGCGAGATGCCCTAGAACCAAAAAACTACAGGCCAATATCATTACTAAACTGTGATACAAAGATCCTGTCAAAAATAATAGCGGATAGAATGTCATCCTTCTTGTCTAAGTTAATACATAATGACCAAGTAGGCTTTGTCTCCCACAGGCAAGCGGGAGACAACATTAGAAAAGTCACAAACCTACTGTACCACACCAAAGCCTCTAAAATTCAAGCCTGTCTTATGGCCTTTGACATTGAAAAGGCGTTTGATTCCCTGGAGTGGACTTACCTATATGCCACGATGAAAAATTTGGTATTAAAGGCCATTTCATAAATCTCATACACTCATTATAAAAATCATCCAGGGCAAGGTTACAGATTCCGGGAGATGAGATATCCTTAATTAAAATAGAAAGAGGAACTAGACAGGGGTGCCCCCTTCTATTCGCAATAGCAATAGAACCCCTGGCTCAGACAATTAGGGCCAACGCTGGGATCACAGGCATAAAAATAGGCCATCACCATTTCAAAACTTGTCTATTTGCAGACGACCTGCTGTGTATGCTCTCAAACCCTACCCAATCGGTCCCAGAGTTGATTCGAACTATGGAAGAGTTTGGTCAGTTTTCTGGCCTTAAACTGAACATAGAGAAGACAGAAGCACTAACGATTGACTTAACAGCAGTAGAGAAGCAGGGTCTCCAAGAGAAGTTTAATATTAAGTGGGATAAGAACCACATAAACTACCTGGGAATCCGACTAACCCCTAGGCTAGAGGACTTGTACACAGCCAACCACCCCAAACTTTATAAAACAATAATTAATTACCTGAGTAAATGGACAAAGTATAGGTTATCATGGATAGGGAGAATAAATACGATAAAAATGAATGTCCTTCCTAGGTTGCTCTACATATTTCGAACACTCCCGATCCCGATTAAAATAAAAAGAATTAGAAAATATTCAAAGGAAAATATTTCAGTTTATCTGGAACCACTCTCCCTCACGCATCACAAAGAAAATGATGTACCTTCATAAGTCAGAGGGGAGACTATCGTGGACAAACTTAAAATATTACCACAAGGCAGCTCAGTTATCATTCCTCCCAATAGCACATTCTATAGGGCATCAACCGGCCTGGGTGTATTTAGAGAACCACACTTTAAGGCCCTTAACCTGGGACAAGGTGGCTTGGCTATCAGAATTGCCTCAGAGCCTTAAAAACTCGCCAAACCCCCTAATCAGACACTCACTATCATACTGGAAATGGGCCAAGAAACACACGGGTTTGTTCCCTGGATCCACCCAAATGACCCCAATTCTTGACCACCCTCAGGACCGAAACACATGAGCACAACATCACAACACTGGTGGAGGTCAAGGAAGCTAGATAGACTGGGAGACTGGTTAGTAAAGGGCCAGATGCTCACCTATGAGGAACTGAGGGACAAGCATGAGCTACCGCTGTCAGAACATTACAATTACTGTAGGCTGAGGCATTTCACACACTCCCTGACCCAGAAACAGGGGACACCGGTCTTTAATTGGTTCTCCAAAATTTGTAAAGATAAACCTCTATCAAGGGGGATTATTGGGTCGCTTGACAAATATAAAACATTTGTTACTGGTTGAAGCGACACTGGGGGAAGGACCGGAGTGGGGGAGCCCTGGAGACCCTTCAGAAGCAACCAGCGGCAAAATCATCCCAGGAAAGGAGAGGTCGCTTACTGAAGCCTGCCCTAGGGTTACCCAAGGGTGATTGCCCAGGTTAGATATTGTAAATAATAAGCTAATACTGCTGGAGGGATGATAGCTAATAGGACTTTGGTGTTTCCTGCAGATATACTCTTTACTATTCTCTGTTTTACCATGTTTTAGGTATCTCTTAAATTGCAATCACAGTAAAAAATAAGAAAAATTATTAACCTGAAAAGTAAAAATAAGAAGGACTAGCCAGCTAACTTTCACAAAATATCTTTATTGTAAATATGTATTTTGGCACAACTGTTATGCAAGACTGTTCAAAAATGCTTTATTTTTCATTACATGCTGTACGCCTTCTGACAATAAAAGAATTTAAATGCAAAAATTAGGTATTGTTGCAGCGACCAGAAAAAATTGATGTTAGTTTGCCAGGCAGAAAGTGCCCTAAAACATTGCATCTTGAACCCTAGTTGGTGGCGGATAAGTCACGCAAGTCATCCGGCATTCAGGGATAAAATACAGCAGCGTGTGGACCATTATTAGTTCAAGCCAGCTCATCTATCAGGCCTTTTTTAATCGAATATATCGCCCACTGTCAGTCCTTTCGGGATCCATCCCTCATTCATCTTCATAAAGGTGAGGTAATCTAGACTTTTTTGACCTAGGCGACTTATCTTCTCAGTGACAAAACCTCCTGCTGCACTGAAGGTCCTTTCTGACAGGACACTTGAGGCGGGGCAGGACAGAAGTTCTATGGCAAATTGGGATAGCTCAGGCCACAGGGCAAGTGTGCACACCCAGTAGTCAAGGGGTTCATCGCTCCTCATAGTGTCGATATCTGCAGTTAAGGCGAGGTAGTCTGTTACCTGACGGTCGAGTCGTTCTCTGAGGGTGGACCCCAAAGGGCTGTGGCGATGCATAGGACTTAAAAAGCTCTGCATGTCCTCCATCAACAACACGTCTGTAAAGCGTCTTCTCCTTGCCGGCGTGGTCGTGGGAGGAGGAGGATTATGTTAACCTCTTCCGCTGTTAGATTGCCGTTGTGCTGTGACATTACCCTTAAACGCTGTGTAAAGCATACTTTTTAATTTATTTTGGAAGTGCTGCATCCTTTCCGACTTGTGGTAATTCGGTAACATTTCAGGCACTTTCTGCTTATACCGGGGGTCTAGTAGCGTGGACACCCAGTACAGGTCGTTCTCCTTCATCCTTTTTATACGAGGGTCCCTCAACAAGCATGACAGCATGAAAGACCCCATTTGCACAAGGTTGGATGCCGAGCTAGTCATGTCCCGTTCCTCGTCCTCAGTGATCTCACTGAAGGTATGTTCTTCCCCCCAGCCACGTACAACACCACGGGTACCAGATAGGGGACAACGAGCACCCTGGGATGCCTGTTGTGGTTGGTCTTCCTCCTCCTCCTCAAAGCCACATTCCTCCTCTGACTCCTCTTCCTCACAATCCTCTTCCAGCGTTGCCGCAGGTCCAGCAAGCGATGCTGATAAGGCTGTTTCTGGTGGTGATGATGACCACAACTCTTCCTCTTCACGCTCATCTACGGACCCAGCACTCTTCGCAGGGCACGCTCCAGGATGAAAACAAATGGTATGATGTCGCTGATGGTGCCCTCGGTGCGACTGACCAGGTTTGTCACCTCCTCAAAAGGACGCATAAGCCTACAGGCATTGCGCATGAGCCTCCAGTAACGTGGCAAAAAAATCCCCAGCTCCGCAGAGGCTGTCCTAGCACCCCGGTCATACAAATACTTGTTAACGGCCTTTTCTTGTTGGAGCAGGCGGTCGAACATTAGGAGTGTTGAATTCCAACATGTCGGGCTGTCACAAATCAAGCGCCGCACTGGCATGTTGTTTCGCCGCTGGATATCTGTAAAGTGCACCATGGCTGTGTAGGAACATGTGTCAACTTGCCCAAATTCAATGCCGCCAACAAATTTCTTCCGTTGTCACAAACCACTTTGCCAATCTCTAGTTGGTGCGGAGTCAGCCATTGATCCACCTGTGCGTTCAGGGCGGACAGGAGTGCTGGTCCGGTGTGACTCTGCTTTCAGGGAAGTCAACCTTAAGACGGCGTGACACTGCCGTATCCAGGATGTGGAATAGTACCCGTGGAGCTGGGGGGCTGCCGTTGATGTGGAGCAAGACATAGCAGCAGCAGAAGAGGACTCAGCCGAGGCAGTTATGGAAGAGGATGGAGTAGGAGGAGTAGAGGAGGTGGCAGCAGGCCTGCCTGCAAGTCGTGGCGGTGTCACCAACTCCTCTGCAGAGCCACGTATTCCATGCTTGGCAGCCGTCACCAGGTTTACCCAATGCGCAGTGTAGGTGATATACCTGCCCTGACCATGCTTTGCAGACCAGGTATCAGTGGTCAGATGGACCCTTGCCCCAACACTGTGTGCCATAGATGCCATTACTTCCTTTTGCACAATCGAGTACAGGTTGGGGATTGCCTTTTGTACAAGGTACCTTCCACTGCGGTGTCCCAATAGCTACAAATTTTTTGAACGCCTCAGACTCCACCAGCTTGTATGGTAAAAGCTGGCGGGCTAAGAGTTCAGACAAGCCAGCTGTCAGTTACCGGGCAAGGGGGTGACTTTGTGACATTGGCTTCTTACGCTCAAACATGTCCTTGACAGACACCTGACTGTGGGCAGATGAGCAGGAACTGCTCAGGGCGAGACACGGAGTGGCGGATGGTTGAGAGGGGGCAAGCAGTGCAGCAGTGGTTGACGTGGCTGAAGATGCTGGACCAGGAGGAGGATGGTGGCTTTGACTTTGTTTGCTGCTTGTACTCATGTGTTGATCCCATAGGCGTTTGTGATGTGACATCATGTGCCTTCGCAAAGAAGTTGTACCTAGGTGGGTGTTGGACTTCCCACGACTCAGTTTCTTTTCGCACAGGTTGCAAATGGCATCGCTGTTGTCACAGGCAGACACTCAAAAAAATTGCCACACTGCTGAGCTCTGCAATGACGGCATTCTGGTGGTGGCAACAGCATGCGTTGACTGGCGTGCTGTCTGCCTGACCGCGGGTGCCGATGCATGCTGTCTGACTGTGCCACTAGCTACTTGCGACGACCTCCCCCTGCTTCTAACTCGTCTCCTCCTCCTCTCTGTCTCCCCATCTGTCCTCCTGTTCTTCTCTTATAGCGGGCACCCACGTGACATCCACAGACGCATCGTCATCATCAACCGCTTCACTTGTATCTGACAACTCAACAAAGGAAGCAGCACCGGGTACAACATCATCATCATCAGACCGTACTTCCATGTGTGTAATGCTGCCTGACTGGGACATATCCCTGTTATCTACATCCTCTGGCACTAATGTTTGCGCATCACTCATTTCTTCCAACAGATGTGTAAATAACTCTGCTGACGGATCAAGTGAAGCGGCTGTGGTGCTAGTGTTGGTGGTGACGGCAGGCGGGCGAGTGGTAACTGGAGAGGTGCCCGAAGCTAAGCTGGAGGAGGATGGTGCGTCTAGGTTCCGAGCGGAAGCTGTAGAAGATTGGGTGTCCTGTGTTAGCCAGCGAACCATGTCCTCAGAACTTTTCAAGTTCAGGGTACGTGGCCTCTAAAAACTGGGCATTATTCTAGGGCCATAGGGAATCACAGCACCACGACCACGACGGCCCCTGCGGGGTGGCCTGCCTCTGCCTGTCATTTTTTTTCCGATTAGTGGTACTATTCGTGCATGCTACTGTGACACCAGATATGAGTGGCACTGTGCACTGGTAAAATGTTGGCAGAGTAGATGCAATAGGCTTCACACACACGCCGGTAGGCAGGCAATTGCTATTCAATCTATTACAGTCAAAAAATTGTTGTTTTATTTCACTGAGCACAATATAAGCTGTGAGCCTGACACAGGCAGGCAACTGAAATTAGATTAAAGGAAAAAATGTTTTTTTTTTTTTTTCAATGTATGGTACACCAACTATTACTGGTGAAACAGAGCAGAATATTAGCTGTGAGCCTGACACAGGCAGGCAACTGAAATTAGATTACAGGAAAAAAATGATTGTTTTCAATGTATGAGTAGTGAAAATAAGCACAATATAAGCTGTTAGATGTTAGCCTGTCACACACACACACGCTGGCAGGCAGGCATATGCAATTAGATTACACAGAAAAAAATAATAAATTAAAATAAATGATGTTCTAGCCCTAAAAAGGGCTTTTTCGGTTGCTGTCCTTGCAGCAGATATCAGATGAGTCCTTCAGGTCTGTAGTGGAAGCTAAATACACAGCCTGGCTATCTATTTCCCTATTAAATCTCCAGCAGCTACACTATCTGTCCTCTCACAACGAATGCAGCTTCAGAAATATTCTAAAATGGATGCTGTCCTTCAGATGGAAGGCTCTGGAAGGGAGTGTATGCTGCTGATTGACTGGAATGTGTCTGCTGACTGTGAGGTGCAGGGTCAAAGTTTCCTCAATGATAAAGAATAGGGGGCAGACCGAAAAGCGCATGTGTCTGCCGTCCGCTGCGAGCGCGAAAGAGCCAAAATCGACGCGAATAGTCCGTGGGCGAACTGTCCAGGACATCTCTATATATGAGTGCTTAAACATTGACTTTGAGATATTAGCACTGGACAACTTGCCCTATGAAATAGATAAGATAAAAATATCTCAGTAAATGAGCACACAATACATTATTACTCATAAATCTGCAAAACCACTTTATACATTACTTGTTTTAGGCATATGCTGACTGCACGTCCCTTGGAATTCTGAGCAAGATTTTTTTTTTTGGGGATCTCCAGGAATCCAACATGTGGTCAACCTCATATTCAGTTTGGCCACCCTCCAGAACAGAGGAGTGATTTGAAAGCACAGCCCAAAAGCAATTATGGGTCTAAGGCTTTAGGATGCAGACATGGAACATATCAGTAATACATACGGAAGTGGTAAGAAAAGATGGTAGGTAACAGAGTTAATGCATTGTAGGACCTGGAACTAATCAGTATACCTGGGTACCAGCAGATGCCTTTTAACCTATATGTTGGGTCCATGACTTGTCATCCCTGGGTAACACCAAACTGCTGTCATGACCCAGATTCAGCCTGTAGACATATTGATGGATCTGAGGGCACAGAGTGGGAGAGATGTGAGGGGACCTGCGCGCAGATGTCGGGGTGCACTATTGATGGTCTCTCTTTTGTCTGGTGCGCGCATGCGTCAGCACGCATTTGTCGGCACGCTAAAGTCATGCTACCTCCCGAAAGAGGTGGTCCTATGACCTTATCATGTTATTTCTCTTCTATAATATGTGTAGGTTATAGCCTGATTTTAAAAATGTGTTGACATTGTGATCCCCTGAAAGCTAGAGAGCAATCTGATCTCTCACCCTAAAAGCCTGGTCCTAAAATGAGGACATTTCACACCACAGCAGGGTACAGAGATTTATAAAATCTTGGATTTGAACCTGTGATGATATTTACATTTACGCCCAGAATTTCCATAGGTCGAATGCACTTTGGCATATCAATGTGCCTCAATTCACCTGAATATACCCCTAACATTGAAAAATGGTAAATTTAGCAAATATCGTATGTGAATTAAATAAATATATTTGTATTTAAGTGACGTGTTGCCTGTTATAATGGACTAGTAACTTGCCCAAATTACAGTATCATATGTTATGTAAATGATATGTGAATGACAGTATCATATGTTATGTTCAATTGTCTGTTCTGTCTCTCTCTGTGCAACCACTCTCTCTGCTTCCGCTCGCTCTTTGCGCTGTCTCTCTTTCTCTCTGTGCACAGTCTCTCTCTATGTGACATCTGCCTCTCTGTGCCCTCTTTCTCTCTGTGCTATATCTCTGCGATCTGTGTGCTCTCCTCTCCCTCCCCCTCCTTCTTTCTCTCTACCCCTCTCTCTCCCCTTCTTCTCCCTCTCCCCCTCTTTCTCCCCCATCTCTTTCCCTCCCTTTTTGTCTCCTCTCTCTCCCCTTCCTTCTCTCTCTCCCCTCTCTCTTTACCTCTCTATCTACCTCCCTCTCTCTGCCTCCTCTCTTTACCTCTCTATCTACCTCCCTCTCTCTGCCTCCTCTCTCTTTCCCTCCCTCTCTTCCCTCCCTCTCTATTTCCCTCTCTCCCCTCCCCCTCTCTCTGCCTCCTCTGTCTCTTCTCCTCCCTCTCTCTCTCCCTCCTCTTTCTCTCTTACTCCCTCTGTCTTTCCCTCCCTCTCTCTTTCTCTCCCCTCCTCCTCTCTCAGCCCCTTCTCTCTCTCTCTTCTCCTCCCTCTCTTTCTGCCTCCTCTTTATCTCTCCCTCCCTCCTCTCGCTTGCCCAGTGCCTTTCTCCCCTTCCCTCTCTCTGTCTCCTCTCTCTCTCTTCTATGTGTCATTTCTTATAGCTCACTCTATTGTTTATTTTGCTAATTGTTTTATTACTTAGCCACAATCAGACAGTGGGAGCTGTACTGGATTCATAGCTGTCTTGGCCATTTCTGTTTCCGGCAGTAAAATATATTCCCTTTTGCCAAGTTTTAAAGAGACAATATAGTGGTAGTAGAAACAAAAAATGAAATTTAAATAGTTGCTTCTTGGGGAATAAAGGCCTACTAGACAATTTCATAAAGTTATAAATTATTATTTTCATTTTATTTTTTATTTCTAGGCACTGTCATATTGTCCTCTAAAGATCCTCCCATCCCAGCAGCAAGCTGTGACTGTTCCTATTGGTCCACAAAATCATGTAATGCAGCTTGCAATGCAGACGTCTGTATCATATGACTATGTGGATCAATACAAAGCCATAGCCATGCAGTGTGCATTAAAAGATGGAAATTCACAGCTTTCCGCCTGCTCACCCCACTTAGTGGCATGTTCTGAGGGATGGGAGAAGGTAGAGAGGCAGCTAAATGTGAGCAGAAAGAAATGTAAAAAATAATAATACTTCTTAACTTGTTCTAATTATAATAATATGACTTTTTATGGTGGCTGCAAATTTTACTTGCAAGGGTCATGGCTTGTTTTTTCAGACACTTCACAATGCTTCCAGTAATGATATGGATATGGAGGGTTTATAAGTAAATTATGATTATTCCAGACAAAAGTGTCACTATATACTGTATATGTTTACTTTTAATCTATATAACTGTGTTTTCTTGGCTGTTGTAAGCTAATGAAGAAAAATCAGAAGAAGCCTGTATCCCCCCCCCCCAGCTTTTCTTTGGCTCCTACACCCATGCTGCTCCACTTACAGTCCCTTGCAAAAGTATTAACCCCCCTTGGCATTTTTCGTGTTTTGTTGCCTCACAACCTGGAATTAACATGAATTTTTGAGTATTTGCATCATTTAATTTTCAGAACATGCCCACAACTCATTGTGAAGCAAACAACAAATAGGACAAAATAACAGAAAAAGTAAATGTGCATAACTATTAACTCCCCAAAATCAATACTTTGTAGAGCCACCTTTTGCGGCAATCACAGCTCCAAGTCACTTTGGATGTCTCTATGAGCTTGCCACATCTTACCTCTGGGATTTTTGCTCATTCCTCCTTGCAAAACTGCTCCAGCTCCTTCAAGTTGGATGGTTTGTGCTTGTGAACAGCAATCTTTAAGTCTGACCACAGATTTTCTATTGGATTGAGGTCTGGGCTTTGACTAGGCCATCCCAACACATTTACAGGTTTCCCCTTAAACCACTCAAGTGTTGCTTTAGCAGTGTGTGTTTGGGGTCACTGTCCTGCTGGAAGGTGAACCTCCGTCCTAGCATCAAATCACTAACAGAGTGGTACAGGTTTTACTCAAGAATATCCCTGTATTAAGCACCATCCATTTTTCCTCAACTCCGACCAGTTTCCCAGTCCCGGCTGCTGAAAAGCATCCCCACAGCATGAAGCTGCCACCACAATGTTTCACTGTTGGTGTTCTATGGGTGATGTGATGTGTTGGGTTTGCGCCAGACATAGCGTTTTCTTTGATGGTCGAAAAGTTAAATTTTAGTCTCATCATACCAGAGCACCTTCCTCCATACATTTTGGGAGTCTCCCACATGCCTTTTCGCAAACTCAAAACGTGCCATTTTGTCTTTTGCTGAAAGTAATGGCTTTCTTCTGGCTACTCTGCCATAAAGCCCAACTCTATGGAGCATACAGCTTATTGTCGTCCTATGTATAGATACTCCAGTCTCTACTGTGGAACTCTGCAGCTCCTCAAGGGTTAGCTTAGGTCTATGTACTGCCTCTCTGATTAATGCCCTCCTTGCCCGGAGCGTGAACTTTGGTGGGCGGCTGTCTCTTGGAAGGTTTGCTGTTGTGCCATGTTCTTTCCATTTGGTTATGATAGATTTGATGGTGCTCCTGGGGATCATCAAAGATTTGGATATTTTTTTATAATTTAAACCTTACTTGTACTTCTCAACAACATTGTCCCTTACTTGTTTGGAGAGTTCCTTGTTCTTCATGGAAGTGTTTGGTTAGTGGTGCCTCTTGCTTAGGTGTTGCAGCCTCTGGGGCCTTTCAAAAAATGTGTGTATATGTAATGACAGATCATGTGACAGATTGCACAAATGTGGATATCATTTCACTAATTATGTGACTTCTGAAGGTAATTGGTTGCACCAGAGCTTTATATGGGCTTCATAACAAAGGGGGTGAATACATACGCACATGCCAATTTTCTGTTTTCTATTTCTAAAAAATAGTTTTATGTATATATTTTTCTCATTTCACTTCACCAACTTAGAATATTGTGTTCTGATCCATCACATAAAATTCAGATTAACAAAACATTGAACTTGAAAGCTGTAATGTAACAAAATAGGTAAAAAGTAAAGGGGGTGAATACTTTTGCAAGGCACTGTATATACTAGTAGTTGTTTTCACACATTATCCATAAATATTCCATGTTTTTTTATGACCTCTTTCCTCTTACATGGAAACCTATTTTTTTTTTTTTATCCACTAAATAATGATCTTCTGAGAAAAATAAGAGGATATTCTATTACCTCTCCCTAGACATAAGGAAATAGTCTATCACCTATGTCTAGAACTAGAGGGATAGTCTATCACCTCTGCCAAGAAATAAGGGGATATTCTATCATATCTGCGCTGTTTCAGCATACCATATTGGCCTCAAAAGAAGTAATTTTAAATTTTTTACTCACTATAACTGCATCACTCTGGTTGCGTGAGTGCTGAATAACTAAGCAGTAATATTTCTACGGATATAAAGGACAATTGTAGTAGCCATACAATAAAATAGGTGTTTGTTTAGGAACTGATTGTCAGTAAAAATAGTACTTGATGCAAGCAATTTCAGTGTAGCTTTAAAACTTACATTTCAACTTTACCATTGCAGGTTGAGGCAAATCTGTAAGGTCTAAGTGATAAAGGATCTGCTGAGTATTTTTCCTGATAAGAGTCTTTAACTGCATCCTTTCTGCAGTGATTACTGGAGACATAAAAGCCTAATAAAATTTTTAAGACAGCCTCCTAGGTAGATCTGCTCTCTGTAATACTAACATTTAAATGTAAGTTCACTGAAATGTATTTAATTACTGATTAGCAACAAAATCAATATGTTTAAGAAAATAAACAATGTACACCTTAATGTATGCGTACTACTGTGGACCTTTAAGATGAATTTGAGAAAGAGGTGAGGCTGGAAGGGGTATGACAGAATGAAAGAGAGAGAAGTTGTGCAATGTTATTACTTAAGTCAGAAACACGTGACATCTCATAACCAAATGAAATATACAGGATAAAGGGTATGTATAAACAAAGGCAAAATTACTCCTTCACACTGAAGAAATAAATATTTATTTGAAAAGTTTGAGTCTAAGGACATGATTAAGCAGGGTTGCATATCCTGAAAAAGGGAGTCTGCTTCTGGGCCAGTGAGGGAAAAGGAGTGTGGTGTCAATTTTCAGTATTATCCAATTAACCTAACAAATGTTCTATATTCCATCCGTCCACGCTGCTCTCTCCACTGATTACTTCACTTCATTAGAGCTGAATATAGAAGTGGTTAAGTAACCAACACAAAATAGATTCCTGCACTTATATAGAGTCTTCAAAAATTCTGATTTTCATCAAAAATGTTTTATGTCCATGGCCTACATAGCTGCTTATATTGTTCGTTTGGTACATACTTTGGTAACACCAGCAAATGGCAGTACATTTGCCTTTCTGCAACCAGAGAATGTCATTGTATTACTTTGGTTTCTTCAAACTAACCCCAAAAGAAAAAAGCTAATGTTTATTATTAAAAACGGACCGGGGAGAGAAGCACAAACACTCCAATAGGGCAGATCAATAATTTATTAACAAAAATTCATAAAATATACAACACTCAGTCAGGTATCAAACAGTTCTTTGAATCAGTGCAGTGTTTTCTGTCCTGTGCTCTGTAATCATTGTGCAGGTGAATAGGTAGGGTCTATTTTAACAAGGGAAGGAGCGAACTTGGGAGCTTTCAAATTATATCTAGTGTAAATGTAGTTAGTGAGTAGGGGATTAAATAAAAGGAGGGAGTTAAAAAAAGGGGTATTATAAGAAAAAAATAGAAAACATATATATATATATATATATATATATATATATATATATATATATGTTTTGTTTGGGTTAAGGTGTAGAAAAGCAATTTTTATACAAATACATTGATTTGTTTTCCCACTGACTTTTTGTAACTGGTAATCATGAGTCAGTCCAGCGGCAACCTCACTCAGTGTACATCCTTTCATATGTATGCAATACTGGAACAGCTGATCCAGGGTCCATACCTCTGTTACAGGTGTGAGCATGTTGCCTCTCTGGAAGCTCAAATTGGAGAACTGGAAAGGAGAATTGCAGCACTTAGTGATATTGCTCCACTGGAAAGGGAGCTGGTGCTCACTGAGCACAGTTTAGCTGGGCCTAGCATGGAGGGTGGAGCTGGGGCTAGTGAGAATGTCCAGGGAGGTAGTTGGGTTAAAGTTACAAGGGGAAGCGGGGGAAACAGGAGGAGGCAGGCCAGTCCTGAGTTAGCAAACACCAACAGATTTGCCAGATTGAGTGAAACTGTTGGGGATGTCCATTCAGGAATGGTAATGCTAGATAGAGCTGATCCCTTTAACAGCCGGGAGAACAGTTCTGCTGGAGGAGAGGGGGGGGGGGGGGGTGTTGGTAGGGGACTATTATCAGGACGGTAGACAGGGTGATTTGTCACCCAGATCCCAGCAATCAAACCGTTTGCTGTCTCCTGGGTGCTCGGGTTCGTCATGTTGTGGATCAAGTGGATAAATTATTGGGAGGGGCTGGAAATGAACTGGTGGTCTTGGTACATATTGGTACCAATGACAAAGTTAGTGGAAGATGCAGAGTCCTAAAGAATGATTTTAAAGAACTAGGTAATAAACTTAAAGCAAGGACCTCCAGGGAAGTATTTTCTGAGGTAGTACCAATGCCACATGCTAGCCCAGGGAGACAGAAGGAGCTTAGGGAGGTTAATGCATTGCTAAAAAAAAGTGGTGCAGTGCAAAGGGTTTGGGATTTTTAAAGCACTTGGCTGAGTTCTCACTTGGGTACAATCTCTATAGCAGTGATGGATTGCACCTTAATGATGAGGGAGCTTTTGGGGGAGGAGAAGGGGAGGGTTACAATAAACAGTAGGGAAATATTACTAGGTGACTCAAAAACAGTGGCAAGCACTTCACAACGGCAGAACCATAGCAACATAAAGTGTATGCTTTATAATGCAAGAAGTTTGCCTGGGAAAATGGACGAGCTAGCATTATTAGCAGTACAAGAAAAATGGAACTTAATACGCATTACTGATCCATGATGGGATGAATCTCATGACTGGACAGTTAATTTGGATGGATATAACTTATTTAGGAAAGATTGTGGTAATGGTAGAAGAAGAGGAGGGATTTGTCTGTATGTTAAGCCTGGTTTTAAACCTGTAGTCAGAGAAGATATTTATAGTGAAATTAGCAGCAACATTGAATCTTTGTGGGTTAAGTTAAAAAGTAGAGGAGCTAATTCTAAATGCATATTGGTGGGAGTATGCTATAAACCCCAAAATATAATTGAAAGTTAGGAACTGCAATTATTGTTACAGATTGGAAATGCAGCTAAGCATGGGCAAGTTCTAATACTGGGAGATTTTAACTACCACTAACTAAGGCAGCAGGTTCTTGAGTACACTCATGGATCATTATCTGGCCCAGGTAATACAAGAACCTACTAGAAATGAGGCCATCTTGGATTTAGTCATCACAAGTAATATTGATATAATATCAAATGTTAAAATAGGGGAACACTTGGGGAACAGTTATCACAACACAGTCTCATTTAAGATTGGATACAAAAAACAGAATACAAAATGGTGGGATAAGTGCAAACTAAATAAATTTTTATTAAATAAATGACAGCGGCGTCTTTAAAAGCAAGGGATATTAAAACACTAATAAGGGGAATAAAAGAGGGCAGATGTAGGGAATAGTAAATAACCCTGTAGCACTAGTATTGTGCAATATAAGACTCTAAAGTGAGTGCGTATTACTATTCACACCTAGCGGGCGAGCCAAGATAATTGCAAAAAGTACCCAGGGCATGAAAGCCCTATTGTTTTATAAGTAGTATATATATAAAGCACCCTTATGCTGAAATGAATGTCCTCCAAATATCTAGAGGATAACTTAAATAAAGCAAAATTCTAGCAAAAACATAGGGTGTAGGTAAAAAGATGCCTTACTGATAAACCTATTGTACTTTGATCAAAGGTACTAAGAGGTTGTACCTATATATGTAAAGCTTGAAAGGAGCTCAACCTGGAGTACAAACAAAGTTGTCAAGAACAGCTATATATTACACAGCATAGGATTCAAGCTGTGTCTGTGTGCACTTATAGATAACTAACTGCCATATGGTACAAAAAGTACCTAGAGATGTATGTGCAAGATGAAGGTTGTTCCCCAACTTTAGGGTTTTACAAGAGGTAATATCAGGTACTTGCAGACATATTATGCCACTAGTGGGATATAAGGGGCTTTAAACTAGGCCATAACTGTAGCAGATTCGCGCTTCCTGGAATAGCTCGGCCGCTAGGTTTGCAATCCGCATGCGCACGTCTAACGTGATGACGTGCGCAACGTGGTTGCTAGGAGCCTGACGCGTTTCGACGTATCACGTCTTTGTCAAAGGAAAGTTGTATAACGCTGTCTCTGAGAGCTTTATATAGGGAGCTGTCGCCTAGGCAACATAAAAGTAGTGAATGTATTGCCCATAACGGGCCGAAAAAGTAATGGAAATGGCATAAAAATTCCGTTGGTATATACAAAAGGCTAATGGGATAAATGTGCAAACGCTAAGGACCACCAATGCACTTATTATGGTATCAGTGCATAGGCCATATGGACAAACTGAGAAGGCTTACAATAAGAAGTGTAGTGTGATAACTATTACATCTATAGTGTGTAAGGTTATCAAAAGAGGGAAGATAAAAACAAAAGATGGACAAAAAAGAATACCAAGGGTGGAGGGCTGTTATATAAATGAGAAGTTAGCTCCATTATATAACTGTAAGAATAGGAGACCAAGAGACAAAATCTATATATGGGGACTGATGGTCTCAAAGTATTAAGTGATGTAGGATGTGTGAACGGAGCTGGAAAGCTAATAATAAAGGAATAAACATATACTCTAAGATGTGTGTTAACTAATGTGACAAGTGCCTGTAAAAGGTAACTCATGTATAAATAAAAAGGAATAAGGGTGCTAATGCACTGAAGGTCCATCCAAATGGGATGAACAAAAAAGTGAGGAACAGAAGGAGGATCACAAATACTCACTATGGTGAATAAACATAATTGTGAAACAGACTGAGGCTCAGTGAGGGTTAAAGTGTACAAAGTGTCTATGTGACAGTAAGGCCTACCATAAAAAGGACAGAATAATATAAAAAGAGAAGAGAACCAACTACTAGATGAAGGGCGTAAAAGTAAACCCCTCATTAAGTCTTTGATACAAAAAACAGAGTTGTAAGCCAACAAAAACTATAAATTTTAAAAGGGCTAACTTTAATGGGCTAAGGACAGCAATACAACATATAGACTGGGATAAAGAACTTACAGGGAAAAATACTGGACAACATTCAAATCCTTACTAAGTGTACATACACATCGGCATGTACCATGTGGAAATAAAATGAATAGGAGTAAATCACATCCCATGTGGCTTAACAATGACTTAAAGATCATGATAAGGAAAAACAAAAAAGCATGCATTTAAATTATACAAGAAGGAGGGAACAGAGGCAGCTTTATGTGACTATAAGGAAATAAACAAGGCTTGCAAAAGGTCTATTAGACTGGCTAAAATAGAAAATGAGAAGTCAGTTGCAAAGGAAAGTAAGACTAACCATAAAATATTTTTTACAAATATAATGGGAAGAAGGCGAGGAAGGAAGCTATAGGAACATTACAATGTGACACAGGTCGTCTGATAATTAGTGACCAGGAAAAGGCAGATGAGCTAAATAGGTTATTTTCTTCGTTATACACAAGGGAGGTACCAGTGGTTGGGCCACTGCAATATAATGGGCTACACTACCTTCACCAAAGAACTGGTTAACGCAGGAAGAAATCCAAAAGAGGTTGGAAAAAATAAATGTTAATAAAGAACCGGGTCCTGATGGAATACATCCAAGGGTACTGAGGGAACTGGGCTCTGTAATAGCAAAACCATTATATCTAATTTTTCAAGATTCACTTAACAAAGGGTCTCTACCAGATGACTGGAGAAAGGCAGAGGTGATACATATATTTAAGGGAGCAAGAGCAAATCCCTGGAATTATAGACCAGTGAGTCTCACTTTGGTAGTGGGAAAGCTTTTAGAGGGGTTAATAAGGGATAGCATACAAGAAGACGTCTATTCAAACAGGATTATAAGTAGGAGCCAACATGGATCTATGAGGGTTAGGTCATGTCAAGTCAAACAAACCTAATTAGTGTCTATGAGGAGGTTAGTAGGAACTTGGATCAAGGCAAGTCAGTGGATGTAGTCTATATGGATTTTGCAAGGCTTTTGATACAGTGCCACATGGGAGACTATTGAGCAAACTAAGGGATACAGGAATTGCCATACATATTTGCTTATGGATTGAGAGCTGGCTAAAAGACAGGAAGCAAAGGTTTGTGGTAAATGGAACATACTTGGATTGAACTAATGTGGTAAGTGGGGTTCCTCAGGGTTCAGTATTAGGTCCCCTACTTTTTAACATATTTATTAATGACTTGGAAGTGGGATTGGAGTGTGGTGTCTCCATTTTTGCTGATGACACAAAGTTGTGCAAGGTAATTAAATCAGAAAATGATGTACTTTCCCTCCAAAGGGATTTGCATAAATTAGAGGAATGGGCATCTAAGTGGCAGGTGAGATTTAATACAAATAAATGTAAAGGAAGGAAAAATAGCCAAGCAATTTATAATCTTAATGGAGCAAATCTAGGTGTATCAGATATTGAAAGGGATTTGGGAGTGCTTGTGGACAACCACCTAGGTAACAGTGCTCAATGCCAAGCAGCATCTGCAAAGGCAAGTAAAATATTAGCATGTATTAAGAAGGGTATAGAAGCAAAGGAACCAAATATAATTCTCCCACTATACAAATCCCTAGTACGCCCTCATTTGGAATATGGAGTACAATTTTGGGCACCACTACATAAAAAGGATATTTTAGAGCTAGAAAAAATACAGAGAAGGGTAACAAAGCTAATAAAGGGAATGGAGGGGCTAAGTTATGAAGAAAGTCTAACCAAATTAAACTTATTTACTCTAGAAAAATGGTGTCTAAGAGGGGATATAATTACCTTATATAAATATATCCAGGGTCAATACAAGGCTTTGTCAAGGGAACATTTTGGGCCAAGAGATGTTCAACTGAGAAGAGGACATCCCTTGAGGTTAGAGGAAAAAAGATTTCACCTTAAAGAAAGAAAAGGGTTCTTCACAGTTAGGGTGGTTAAACTGTGGAATTCTCTACCAAAGGAGGTGGTGACAGTGAATTTGATAGATAACTTTAAAAAGGGGTTAGATATATTTTTGAACAAAGAGGGCAATCAAGGTTATCCTAGATAACTAGCAAAGAAATATTGATCCAGGGAGAAATTCGATCGCCAGTCAACTTTGCGTTTTTTTCACCTTATGAGACAATTGGCAAAGTTTCAATGTTTTTTTTTTTGTTTGCCTTTCTCTGGATCAATTAACAATTATTAACATATAGTCCACATATTAAAAGAATCAGAAGAGATCTAAAAAGGTTGAAGTTGATGGACTAACAGTTTTTATTCAACCTCAAATACTATGTAACTATGTAAAACTTTTCATACCTTCAAATCTGTCCAATAAATATTGGTAAAACAGTAACTACACTATATTATCTTATAGCTCAAGACTTTACCCCCGTCTCTGAAGCAGGATACAAAGCTCCTCATGTGGATTACTTTGTTGAGGGTGATCTGCAAGTATATCCAGGGGTATACCAGTTCCCCAATAAATAATGCACAGAAAGTTCTGTATCCTGTCCTATTTAATCCTCCAGTCCAAGATTGGGGGCTTGGCGGAGAATCCCTCTCTCCTGTCACCTTCACACAAGACTGTGAGGCCTTAATTGTGAGGTGCTATGGAGTTTTCTAACTGTGGATTTGGAATGTATGGTATTCAAAATATATATATATATATATATATATATATATATATATATATATATATATATATATAAATAATTTAAACAGTTAAAAGTAACACCTCTATTCAATAGAGTAAATCCAACAAAGATAATGCAAATAGGGAAAACCTTGATTAAATAGTGTTGATATAATAATAATCCCTAGTGGGTATTTACAGCTTTAAAAAGGTGATTAGTGCTATCAAATATTATAGTTGTCGTAATTGCAAGTTTGTTGAAACAATATGTTAAAAGTTACGGGTTGCGCATGTGCAATGAGTGCCGAAGGCCCGAAAGTTATGGGTTTGACGCAATCCGCAATGAGCGCCGAAGGAGCTCATCGCGAGGCACGTAGAGGAAGGAAAGAGGCCTTTGATGAGCACTAAAAACACTCATTGCAAGGCCAGCGATGAGCGCCAAAGCCGTAGGCCTTTGTCGATCATCGTGAGGCTCGCAATGAGCGCCAAAGGCGCTCTTCGCGAGGCTCGCATAAGAGGCTCTGACTTGATTCTGAGTTACGGGCTTGAAAAAAAAAAACATAGCCATTTTTTTAAGCCTGTAACTTGTAAGCCATTGTGAGACCGCCAAAAAATGCCAATTAAATAGAAAATTAGCTACCAACCTCACTTATGTGCTCCCTGCCTCCCCCTGATATAGGGAGTCCATAAGTGAGATGAAAGCTAGTTTGATATTCAATTGGCAACTTTTGGTGGCCTCCGAACGGCTGCCGAGTTACAGCCATGAAAAAAATAGCTCTCATTGCGGGTCTCGCGATGAGCGCCGAAGGTGCTCATTGCGAGGCACACAAGTTGCGGGTTTGCTAAGGCCTGCAATGAGCGGCAAAGCCGCTCATTGGGGGGCTCACGATGAGCGCAAAAGGCCTGTAAAGTAGAGGGGGGGGGGGGGGGGCTCACAATGAGCACTGAAGGCGCTCATTGCGAGCCCTGCAAGTTAGAGGAGGGGAGAGCCTTGCGTTGTGTGGCAAACAGCATTGCGAGGCTTCAATTTTTATTGCCGTCATTTTTGATGGGCAAGTCACTAGTATAACATATGGCTTGTGCAATAAAAAATTGGACATTGGATTCTAAGCTCAAAGCCAGAGCAATGTGTTAATGTTGTTTTGCCTTGAACACAATCCATGTATAGTGCTACGGAATATGTTAACATGTTACAAATAAACTACAACAATAATAAAAAATAAAAAAATAAACTTTGCTACAACATGAAAATGTATTCCTCAATGATATATGTTAAAACCACATACTATTACCTTTTTATACCTTATATTATGAACACAGGACACTATCGGCGCACTACAGGGTGTCAGTCTGGCGTCACTGCTGCTCTGTGCGTACCTAGCCCATCTTCGTTGCTAGGAGACGTGACACCCAGTCAGATGGTTTGTTTATTCAATGTTTGGCAACTGCTGAGCCAAGAAAACACTGTGAAGCCCGTAGGCTGCTTGAGAGCCGGTTGGGATGTCATGATCTGCACCATTTCAATGCATATTGTTGCACATTTTATTCTAACACATAAAAAAAAATGTGTATTGATATGCAATAAAAGGCAAGACTAATACCTGTACAATCCTGCTGCTGTTTGGGATGAGCCAATATCACTTTATGGGGACCTACCGCTAATATTGTTTTGGGAAGTGTGTGTACAAATCTTTATATATTAGGTAATATATAACAGTGTTTAATATTTACTTATACGGAAACTTAGGTACATTTTTTAAAGTGTTAACAATCATTATAGAATCTTATATATGATGTATTCAATCAACAGAAAAATAAAACTACAAAAAAAAAACAAAAAAAAAATATAAAATACCTTTTGTTTCAATAATCCCTTTAGATTGTAAATTTGTGAGTTTTCAACCTTGTATGGTGTTGTGAAAAGCTCAAAAACAGGGCCCCTCACTTCTTGGCATGAGTCTATCATTGTATTCTCATTTTTGTCTTTAAACTTAACCCCTGTACAACGCTACAGAATATGTTGGCACCTTATAAAAAAAATGTAATATTTTTAATAATTATATATATATTTTTTTTATTTACATTCAGATAACGCCATAGTACCTCACAATTAAGGCCTCACAGCCTAGGGTGTAGGTGACAGCAGAGAGGGGTTCTCAGCCAAGCCGCCAATATTGGACTGGAGCATTAAATAGGAATACAGAAGTTGCTGTCCATTATTTATTGTGGAGCTGGCATACCTCATTTCGTTTGAGGATATGAAATGTAATTTTTGTTAATAAATTATTGATCAGCACTATTGGAGGATTTGCACTTTTCTCCCCGATCCCTTTTTATTTTTCAAACTATATGGACATCTGTGACTAACTGCCACCAAGTATGGGACGGAGTTTGATGGTTGAATGTTACTCACAGAGGGTACCCTCAGAGGTGTCGAGTGAGAACCAGAATAACACTAATTTATATATATATATATATATATATAAAATATATATAAATATATATATATTACACATACATACATACATACATATCTCATAAAAAGTTTTAATATGTATTATTGCATGATATAGTATATAATAATTTAGAGAAAGCCTGTAATTTATGTTCCTTTTCTGATCCAATAGCTGGTGATCTTAAAGGACCACAAATTCCCCAGGTGAGCTTTGCACAATTAGATAATAATGAAATTAGTTTAACTTTTATACCCATTTTTTTTAAAGCAGAACGTGTTGGTGTAGTAGTTTCATAAAATGGTTTCATTAGTAAGTCATTGGTCCTAAATAAATGGCTACCATCTGTCTTTTTTTAAATTGAATAATGTATTTTTTAACACAAATATAAATGATTATTATATATATTGCTCCCGATGGGGTCCTCCATGAAAGGGACATTGTAGTGCTCAAGCTTTCAAACTTTTATGATCATTTTAAGGTTGATTTGTTTGGAGAAAACTTATACTGAGAAATACAGTCTTCAAACTTAGCCACAGGTTAAAAAGATGGGTGGACCCATGTTTGGGCTCCACCCATCTTTGCAACCTGTGGCAAAGTTTGAAGTCCTCCCTATAGCTGCTTAAGTGGCGATGAAAATTTGCTGCAAAGTTTGAAAAAAAGGATAGGAGGGGTTTCAGCACAAAAAAGGTTGGGTAAACCAGCTATATTTAGTGCAAGCTGTCTTACAAAATATCTATTTTATATTCATAATAAATTAACAAAGGTATTTAAAAAGCTATTTATGAAGTAAAATGATGAAACCTGGATCATTTGTATATCTTTAAAAGGCATAGTTTACCTGTTTTTCCTTTTTCTAATCTAACACATGCTGCTTATATCAGACACACACATTGCATTGAGTCATTCTATACACATACAGATTTATTTTATTTAAAGATAAAAATAAACTTTCCATACCCCAGAGCTGCGTACATAAACACAGTGAACCTACCAATAGAAACACTGCATCTGGGTATGGATTTTAACACTTTACTAATGTAGAGATCTACAGATCAGTGTCTGTCTCTTCCTGCTTCCTTCTACAGGGGGACTACACATTCTATGACTCCTTCCTGCACAAACAGTCATCACTGATTGTTACATTGCATTCAAATGTATTAGCTGCCGGTGATTGGCCAAAATGATTTATGAATTTTATGCTAATTTTAGCAGGGATTTTCATGGGTGTCAACTCACAAAAACGTCTGCTTTCAAACTCAAGAGTGAGTTTATTAATGTTTATTTTGGTATTTTTTCATGCAAAAATTGTTTGCATACACTACTGATTCTTCTCTATCAGATGCACGTATAATCAAGGAAACTTAGATATGCCTTTAAACATCTTTTCCATTGTTCGTAAGCTTGACACCCGTAGATCATTCATAAAAGGGTTACTTGGACAAGAAAGAGCATAAAATAATTTAAATATGATATTTTTATTATTACATTATATACATGTTGTTACAATATAAAAACAATATAAAATCTATAAATTCTGACGTTACAGGTATTAAAATCCAACAACTTTATCTAAAAACATAGCAAAGTTTGCTGGGTGTCCTGGAGGGAATTCTTTCAGTGCCAATAGATCCATTGTAGTTAATGTGCTCCCAAGAGTGCTGCAGAGAAGGAAAAACAAGGGTACAAGGTAGAATATAGTTGTTACAAATCACAAATATAATGTATATGTGATATTGATATATACAATTCAACTGTAATGAGACAGAGGCTTTTAAATAGTAGACATTTTCAATTTATTGTGAATAAAAACATTTTTGTCTTAGAAAATATACATTCAAAATAGCGGATTTCCACCAATCTCCCAGCAGATTATGCCCTTCTGCATCAGCTCGGAAACAACGAGGGAGAGGCTTCAACTCAAATATACGGCCCTATTCTATTAAGCTCGCAATTGCCTCTAACCCGTAATATTAGCTGCGGGTGTTTTTTTCTCTAAATGTTTAGATGTATTCTGTTGACTCAAGCTCACAATTTAAACCAAGTGGGATTTCAGGGTGCGTGATCATATGATCTGACAATATTTAGGCAAGCTTGTAATTTATTTCTTATACCCAGCCAACAGTAAATGAGACCGTCATCATGACATCAGTAAAACAGAGGCTACAAATTAATTAGTGCCAAGAAGTGCTTGATCGGCAAATATTAATCTAGCACTCTATAAAATGTATTAGATCATCTGTTTTAGTCCATGTGGGCTTCATGATATGTATTAACCCTTTGAGTCCCAGAATCAATATTAATCAGAAATAACAGTTAAAATAATATTTTATAATTGCATATTTGTGGTTTGGGACTGTTGTGCAATTAATTATAATGTCTTGCCATGCTTTGCTGCTACAGCTATAACAAGTGTTTAAAAAGACCCTTGCGAGTCCTATTTAGCACTCATAATATTTGTGACAGAAACATGATAACTTGCAGGTCAGTCTATTTGCGATCTAGCGATACGAGTCTAATAAAATATAAATTTTTTTGTAACTTTATTTAGCGCTCATAATAATTGAGCTGTGCTAAAACCAATGGCGTTCTGAGGGAAAATGTGCATGTTTGGCTGTCCCATAGTAATTGTGGGTGGGTAACTTGTAATTAGATTGCAAGTAGCTAATAGAATATGTGGCAGTATTAAGAACAGTTTTAAGTGTGTATAAATTTACGAATTGGGCAATAGAATAGGGCCTATAGTTTTTAATTTGTTCTTTACTACAAATAATTTATGAAAGCTGGATAGAATCCAGAAATGTCTAGAAGGCATTGAAAAGTCCACATGTTAAACATAAAAAAAAAAAAAATTGTATGGGAAATATTTGATTGATAGTGTAGAAAAATTACATTAAAGATAAAAGGTGGATCAAACACATGACTAAAACGAAAATCTGCATTTGCTGGCATTCTGGAGACTTCCCTGGCATTCTGGTTCTGGCCTGCCCGTAGGGTGGGTATATACCGTATTTATCGGCGTATAACACACACCTCATTTTAAGAAGGAAATTTCAGGGGAAAAAATATAATTTCAAATAAAGAACTTTGAAGCAAAATACTAAATCTCAACCTCCTTCCTCATCCTCAACCCCCTCCTCAACCACCCCCTCCTCCTCCTCAACCACCCCCTCCTCATCCTCCAACTCCCCCCTCCTCATCCTCCAACTCCCCCCTCCTCATCCTCCAACTCCCCCCTCCTCAACCCAACCCTCCTCAACCACCCATCCTCATCCTCAATTCCCCCTCCTCAACCTCAACCCCCTATCTTCAAACCCCGCTCCTCAACCTCAACCCCCCCTCCTCAACCCCCCCTCCTCTATCCCCCCCTCCTCTATCCTCAACCCCCCCTCCTCTATCCTCAACCCCCCCTCCTCTATCCTCAACCCCCCCCTCCTCTATCCTCAACCCCCCCTCCTCTATCCTCAACCCCCCCTCCTCTATCCTCAACCCCCCCATCGTCATCCTCAACCACCCATCGTCATCCTCAACCACCCATCCTCAATTCCCCCTCCTCAACCCCCTATCCTCAAACCCCCCTCCTCAACCTCAAACCCCCCTCCTCAACCTCAACCTCCTTCCTCATCCCCCTCCTCAAACCCACCCTCCCTCCTCATCCTCAACCACCCATCCTCAATTCCCCCTCCTCAACCTCAACCCCCTATCCTCAACCCCCCCTCCTCATCCTCAACCACCCTCCTCATCCTCAACCACCCTCCTCATCCTCAACCACCCTCCTCATCCTCAACCACCCTCCTCATCCTCAACCACCCTCCTCATCCTCAACCACCCTCCTCATCCTCAACCACCCTCCTCATCCTCAACCACCCTCCTCATCCTCAACCACCCTCCTCATCCTCAACCACCCTCCTCATCCTCAACCTCCTTCCTCATCCCCCTCCTCAAACCCACCCTCCTCAACCACCCCCCCTCCTCATCCTCAACCACCCATCCTCAATTCCCCCTCCTCAACCCCCTATCCTCAACCTCACCCCCCCCCCTCCTCAACCTCAACCCTCCCTCCTCAACCCCCCCTCCTCTATCCTCAACCCCCTCCTCAAACCCCACCCTCCTCATCCTCAACCACCCTCCTCATCCTCAACCACCCCTCCTCATCCTCAACCACCCCTCCTCATCCTCAACCACCCCTCCTCATCCTCAACCACCCCTCCTCATCCTCAACCACCCCTCCTCATCCTCAACCACCCCTCCTCATCCTCAACCACCCCTCCTCATCCTCAACCACCCCTCCTCATCCTCAACCACCCCTCCTCATCCTCAACCCCCTATCCTCAACCTCAACCCCCTATCCTCAACCTAAACCCACCCCACGCCTCAACCTAAACCCACCCCACGCCTCAACCTAAACCCACCCCACGCCTCAACCTAAACCCACCCCACGCCTCAACCTAAACCCACCCCACGCCTCAACCTAAACCCACCCCACGCCTCAACCTAAACCCCCCTAAATACCTCCCCCTCACTTACCTGCTTCTGCATGATCCCATAGGACATACTATTAAGCAATATATGTCCTTCTCATTTTGGATGCAGAGGAAAATAGTAGTTGGTGCTTGGGTTGAAGAGATACAAAAACTTTCAGTAGCCAGACTTTCTCTATATCTTTTCATGGATTCCCTATGTATGTATTTCTCCCTAGAACAATGTTTTCACAAGTTTAGAAGTTAACTCACAATACTACCATAGTGATGGTCCCTAGAGTCACTCATTATGGATTATACTCCTATAAATCTACACAGTCTGGGTACAATATAGAAAATATTCAAGATTCCTACATCATTTATGGGTGACATTACTATGGAGGTGTCTGTAGGTGATTTTCTACCTGCATGTGCAGTAGTAGAGGTGCCCATCTTTATGCAGCTGCTCTGCCAACTCCAGTTGGTGATTGGACATCAGTTTTTCGTTAATCACAACAATCAGCGGCTTCCTGGAGGCCAAAGTTTCTAAGCAGCTTCCAGCGCCTGGTCAGAAAAATCACAAAGGAATGTGATAATAATACTGAGAAAACCTATATAAATAATGACACAAACCAAAATCCCTCTGTTAGCCGGAGATCATTTAATGACATTTCCAGGGAAATAAAGGAACACGGAAGGAAGGAAGGAAGGAAGGAAGGAGGGAGGGAGGGAGGGAGGGAGGGAGTAAATACATTTTCCCACTTTCTTTTCAACCAAAGACCCATTAACTATTATGGGTATTGTCCTGGAGCATTATTCTAATTGGTGGACCTATTCTCTCTCTCTCTCTCCTCACAGTCTAAACAAGCAATAACTAAAAATAAAAAATAAAAATTGTAATAGCTTCAGTTTTTCTTTAATTCCCTGGAAAGATATGTAATAAACTAATATTTGTAGAAAGCATTGTATTAGGCCTTCTTTAGCTATGTATGCCAATTCATAGTCATGTATGTAGTCTTCTCTTTTCCCAATAAAAATTGATTGTGGGAAAAAAAACCTGCGGCCACATTCAATTGAGCGAATTTGAGATCCAGAAGCCCGTAAGTGAGCTCTCAAGGTATTTTGCTATTCAATTGGCTTCTTTTTGTGGGCTCGGAACGGCTTACGATCAAACTCGGAACTTACAGCCTCCAGAAGCCTTTGATCTTTCACAAGGCTAAAATCGCAAATCGGTTTCAATTGCTACGATTTCTCAAGCCCGCAAATGTTTTCACACCCATAAAACGGCAAATGAAAGGAGAAAATCCGAGTGCTAGAGAGGCCCAGCACGGCGGTTAAACACCTATTTGTAGTACTGTAAATGGAAATAAAAAAACAATACTGCACTGTAAGTAACGGGGAAAGCGATGATAGACATTAGAATTAATTGCACAACAGTCTCAAGCCCACAAATGTTTCACTTCAGGGTTAAATCGATCTCGGGTATCAATGAGTTAATACATATCAGGCAACCCATATGGGCTAGAACAGTATTGGCATCATTTACATAATTCTTTATTTTGCGAGTCTCATTTTCTATTGGCGGATTTGAAATGGGAGGTTACGGGCTTGCTGAATTGATCAAGTCCCCGACCAGAACTGCTCTGAACCAGTGTATGGTTTACGCTTTTGGCTTGGGGCTCTTAACTAGCACTCCTGCTCACTTGAATAGTATCGCAATCGGACACCAACAGGAGCCCACAACACACCCGCAGACATGCAGTCATCTGCGATCGAGTTGTGGGCTTGCAATTGAATATGCCCCCTGGTTTTCCATGTTCTGTTTGACAGAGCAGCACTGATAAATACCATATTCTTTTAAGGACAACCTGTAGCATGGCATTAAAGGGTCACTAAAGTGCTCAAACAATAAAGTTACTTGTTTCTGTTTAGTAACCGATTAGCAATAAAGTAAGAATTTGAAGAAAATAAATTCAATGTAGCTTTAAAAAATGCCATTTCATCATTGAATTGTAGCTTCCGTCTGATAAGCTAGGTGTCCAGGGGGGTGAAAAAGGATCTGCCCAAAAGCTTGTCCTAACTTTTTTTCTGCAAGTGTAGTTTGCCTGCAAGAACCAAATGCAGGAGGCAGATAGATAATGATTTTGTTGCAAACAAATAAAACACTTTTGTACATGTGATCCTCTAAAATATGGTCTGTATGTGGTTACTGGGAGAAAAATAACTATTTGTATGAATTTATAGCCCACCCACTACAAGATAACTGGTCCTTTATCATCACTGCTTGTGGGACTTACCTGCATGGCTAATAACTAGGTCTGCGTTGCTAATATCTTCTGCAAGGGAGTCTTTGTACCTAAAAACGTCCAGGGTAAAATTAGCTGATGAGAAAGGTTCAGGTTCTACTGTGCCCCTGCCAACCTGAAGTACCAGCCTCTTATAGCCGAGCTGTTTGAGAATCTGTGGGGCAGGGAAAAAAAAGTTCTGTTATTGCCCATCCGATACAAATCCCCTTATATCATAAATAATGCTACTTACTCTAAGTTTCAAACTAGAAATAAAAAAAAATAAAAAAAAATATATAGAAATTTTGTACATTTTAAAATATACCATTCGTGAGCACAGATACACTAATAAAAAATAATTAAAAATAATAATTGTAGTTAGTGCCAAACAGTAAGTATTTAATTCACCTTTTCACTTGTATAGGGTTTTTGGAATAATAATGGACAAAATGTTTATAGAATGTATAAAAATAAAATCAGCATTTAAAGATAAATGTATTTAGGTATTTTTACTGCTTGGTTCCATTTCCTTTTTTTATCTGTTTTTTCATCTGCTTTCTTAACTGGATATGTCCCTGTAAAGTAATTATATGCCCTGTAGTCCTATTGAACTCACTGACAATTTTTTTTCAAATGTTTTATTTCATAGATTACAAAAATAATTTAAAAACAAATATTATCCAAATAATTGCAATAAACAAATAGATAACAAAGATGATAATATGAGCAATTTGAGTTGTAATACTTGCAGAAGAAACAATCCTCTTCATTCAAAGCCTCCTCCCACATGTAAAAGGGGATCAAATGAAAGCAAATGGGGATCTATCCCGTTGTGTAAGGGCAGTGCCAGCAAGTAGCCGCTAGATGGTGCCGTCCGGTTTCAGGGAAGGCCTATAATTATTCCCTCCTCCGAAGTGGCGCAACTCAAAGGCGAGGGAATCAACAGCGAGGCCATCGCTATGTCTGGTGCGGGCACTTGGCCCTCGAAGGCCTTGGGCGCGCCTCTTCTAGCTCAAGGCCTCTTCTGTCAGCATGCCTTATATGCAATGTGCAGCAGTATTGTAAAACCGGCAGCGCCATCTAGTGGTTGGCGGTGGCACTGCTGCTGCCAATATTTTGCGTAGGTGGAAAGAGGGAAAGGACTGCAAATGGAGTCAAATGCAGCATAATAGCATATAAAAAGTAGTTAAAGGCTGTATTCATTTTTTTAATGTTGTAAAAATATTTTGCCCATTATCAAATGTAATTCTTCAAATGAGTATATGTTAAGGTCCTTTAAGAATGAGCATGAAAACTATTTGAAGATTTACTCACAAATTACTAGTACACCTCTAGTTTTAAATAGTCACTGCACACTGGAAATGAATGGAAGAGCAAATCCCAGTAGGATAACCCTAACATAATACTCCAGGACACAGTTAATTGTCAAGGAACATGCATTGTAATGCAAAGTAATGCATTTAAGAGAGCACATGGTTAGGCTCAGAGTACTTGGTAAGGGTGGGGTGTCTAACTGCCAGATAACATTGAGGGCATTATTTTGACCACTGCAGACTGTAATCCTAATTAGCACATAAAAGCAGCTAAATGATATGCATGAGCTGCTCATTGGCATATAAAAGCAACAACAACATGGAGGTTCCCAAGACTGATTCAATTTAGAAAAATATACACAATATATAGCTACTTTTTCATGCTCTTTAAGAATAAGGCAACAACTTGATTTAGGGGTGACAGTTCATTAAAAAAAAAAAAAAAAAACAACATCAAATACCCTCTTTCTGATGACACAAATAAAACAGCTCATTCTATATCCCTGCATTTACTCTAAAACTTCCTTTTTCATAATAGTTTACATAGCTGTTAATGTTAGTAATTTGTAACATGTCACAAAGATGTGAAGTTCTTGTCCAATTACAGCGGGTGATTATTAATAAATCAGTATTTGCTGGTCTGTGTAACCACTGACATTGTAATTACAGTTTAATCCTTATGTATTAATACATTGTAGTGTATTGTGTAAATACAATAGTAATGTTTCTATGGAATGATACAAAAGAGTCACACAGCATGCTTACTGTAATAGTGTGCTCAGCTGACACACAGGAGATCAGCTCATCGAAGCTGGTGGTCCCCACAGTCACAAACACACACTTCCCCATGTTGTGCACTGGCACTGGCTTCAGCTGCTTCTGCTGCAAACTACTTCCTCGTATGATGAAAGCAGGCTTGTGATTGGCTCTCCCTGGCACCTCTATATTATGTGCTTATCTCTGATTGGCTCTGCATCTCCTGTTAGGACTAGGCGATGCTCCTTTTCCAACCATTCTCTCTGGTGTGTGCTGTGCTGCCAATAGGATCTCTTCTTCTATGTAGAGATATTTATATAGCAGTGAAAGAGCATGTATATAGTTGTATTTTTTATTACTTGATCTGCAGAAATAAACTACAGGAATAATTGTACTAAAAAGCAGCTGCTGTCATATCACCATGCTATTTCATCCTATATCTGTGTGATACCCCTTGAGAAAATTGGACAGAATTTTAAGCTAACAGGGAATTTAAGTTCTGAGAAAAAAAACAAGGACAATGAATAGGGATAGAGCTGGACTGTCCATATGTGGGATTTAAGCCTTTCTCTGCAGGAATTATATGAAATGTACTACATTACCATGCTCAAAGGGTTAATAAGTGACTCACTAGAGGAAGTGTCATATCATTTTTAAGAATATTCTCAATATCTCCCCAAAATAGATACATATATCATGCAGATAAAAAAAAATGTATCTGTTCTTTCCTTTTGGTTGACCACTAGCTGTGGCGGACATCGGTCACTAGGTGGCATGGGGGAGATGTCAGTGAATTTCTTGTCAATGTAAAGCCTATAATCTTCCAGTACCCTAACACCTAACTCTAATACCTAACACTAATCCCTACACCCAACTCTAACACCTAGCCCCAACACCTAACTTTAAACACTAATACCTGACACGAACACTAACTCCTAACCCATAATACCTAACTCTAACCCCTAATACCTAACCCTAACAGCACACCCTAATCCCAACACCTAACAGTAACCCTGACACCTAACCCATAATACCTAACCCTAACACCTAACCCTAATTATAGACTAATGTATTAATTGTTCACCGAAATTCATCAATGCCTTGGTTTTGATCAAGAAACAAGGAAGTAATCATTAAGGGGTTTAAGAAGATATCAGAGGAATACAAGAAGAGGGTAGAAGACTTAGGAGTAATGTGTAAATGTACAACTTTAGGTAAGGTATACTAGATAGGTGGAATAGTGTTCCAGAGGAAGTGATAGGGAAATGAACTCAGGCATGCCTAGGGTATGCATAAGGCCATGATGAGGATTTAGGTATATAGAACTGGCAGAATAAATGGGCTAATACAGTCTTATTCAGTATATTTCTGTATCAGAAGCAAACTATTTTGTGGTACATAGAAAGGGTTTGAAAAACCTTGTACTTTATATACAGTATTGAGGAAAAAAAGCAATTTTTGGTGTTCCTAGAGGTGCATGTGCCAAACAGGCCAGGAGACTTGTGTTCTGATATACTGTATTTACTGAACCATGAACATTTTTTCTACTGCCGCTAAGGATTCTGTGTGTGTGTCGCTCACTCGTTTCCGACTCTCAATGACCTCATGGACACACTGTCATGGTAGCCCTGGACTTTGGACTATTTGCTAAACTCTTTTGGCTGACTTTGGGCCTCTACTAAATCCCAAAAGTAACCTTATTATTTGGGACTTTGGAACGCTGGGTTACTAATACCTGAGACTATCAACAGGGACATGAGATGTGTTAAGGACTGTAACAATTTATCTTTCATTTACGTGTCATGTTTAAAGAATTAATGTGTACATATAGTACAGTCATGGCATCTTACTTATATAATATAAAATGAATTCAGTCACATATGGGACAAAGGGTTAAGTTCCACAGGAATTTATGTGTATTTACGACTACTGAGATCGGCTAGGCGTGCATCCTCTTTGGCTTCAATAGTAAATAATTTTTTAGAATATAGCAGATCAGATGTCTCAGGAGGGGACTGGTTTGGGAGGTTGGTAGGCTTGCAGCCACATTAAATTTGAAGCCAGTAACTCCAATCTGAAGCTCACAATGGCGGCAGGCTTAAAATTTGGCAGAGTTATGGTGCTATTAAATTAGAACAGGCTGGGAGCTACGAGCTAGAGACGTAAACCCGTAAACCATTCATCGGCGGTCGGATTTGCGGGCTTGAACCTAATCAATTAGTCAGACCTAAAGTTACAGGTTTAGACGGAGCCAATGGAAAAAGAGATTGTCACAATTGCGTCACAGAAAAATGCAGGTTAGATTGCAAAGTCTTACGGGGTTCAATTACAAGTTACGATTGGACTAACATTCCAGATATAGTGCAATATTAATAAGGTCGTAAATATGATATTCTATTACATGAGAGTTACAGTATATGTATTAAAAAAAATTGATTTCTGGAATCGATATAACACAAAAATTATACATGAATTAAAGTATTTTTCTGTGCTGATTTGCGAGCTTAAGATTGTTGTGCCTCCTAATTCTAAGACGTAACATCACTTTCACGTTTAATATTAGTACAGTAGTGTGGTGATATGTCATTTAAAGTGCTACGGATTGGACTTTACCCCCCTAGCTGTTCCTCTCCAGAACTCGTCGGGCTTTGGGATCCATTTGCGATTTACGGGCTTGTTTGCGAGTGACTTTGTTGCAATTTAATAGCACGATTGGAATTGTAGCATTACAGGCTTGACAGATCAAAGGATTTACGGCTGCAAAGTTCAACATTGCTCATCTAGTAGGCTCTTTTTGGCCCTGCTGCGTCTTAACCCGCAAGTCATCTGTGGCCTGCGTTACAGGGCTAATTTAATAGCAGTAAGTCCTAAGAGCAACAATTCGGGCAACGTTTTAACACGTAGTCCGAACTTAATAGGGCTGTTAGTTACAAGGTGGGGTTTAGCCATAGAGGGGGGATGATGTTATTTTGTGATTTATGTTCTATGCAAAGAAGAGAATAAACAGTTCAGTTGCTTCTGGAACACATAGTTAATGGTGTGGTTTCTTGAGTTATTTTCTGATTCTAACTCTGGTCAACTAACTACCTATCCCCAGCCCAGCTGTATTCCTGCTGCCGTAAAAGGTCTGAGGTTACTGGGGGGTGTCTGGCTAAGGTACTGCTGACTTACAGAGGAGATTCCAAACAAGCCTCACATGATACTGCAGGGTAGGGTCTTCTCAAGCCCCATAAGAAGAGCAGTATGGTTACACACGATACTGATCGACTTGATATTCATGGCAGACATACTGGAGAGGGTTGCCAGTTCCTTTTCCAGAGGGCCACAGCATACAGCTCCTGGTATTCCTAGGTGGTCTCCCATCCAAGTACTGACCAGGCCCAACCCTGCTTGTCTTCAGAGTGGTGTGACCTCTTGGTTCCCTGACTGGAATCGAACCCAGATCACAGCACTGAATCCTAACCACCGGACCACCAGGGAACCCAAGGATTCTGGGTAGTGCCATACAAATAAGACTAAGAATATACCATATTCGTACCTCTAGCAGACTTAACTGGTCATCCATTTAGGCATATATGTCAGCCTTAAGTAAATAGTCTTTTCAGGGAGAATATATATATACAGTAAGTTGAGTTGACGCCAAAGAGCAGTATTTTGGTCTCATCTGACCACAACACTTTCACCCAGTTCTCCTCTGATTCATTCAGATGTTCATTGGCACACTTCAGATGGGCCTGTACATGTGCTTTCTTTAAAAGGGTGCCTTGCGAGCGCTGCAGGATTTCAGTCCTTCACGGCGAAGTGTGTTACCAATTGTTTTCTTGGTGAGTATGGTCCCAGCTGCCTTGAGATCATTAACAAGATCCTCCCGTGTAGTTCTGGGCTGATTCCTCACCGTTCTCATGATCACTGAAACTCCACGAGGTGAGATCTTGCATGGAGCATCAGACCAAGGGAGACTGGCAGTTATTTTGTGTTTCTTCCATTTGCGAGTAATCACACTAACTGTTTTCACCTTCTCACCAAGCTGCTTGGCTATGGTCTTGTAGCCCATTCCAGCCTTATGTAGGTCTACAATCTTGTCCCTGACATCCTTGGACAGCTCTTTGGTCTTGCCCATGGTGGAGAGTTTGGAATCTGATTGATTGATTGTTTTTGTGGACAGGTGTCTTTTATACTGGTAACAAGCTGAGATTAGGAGCACTCCCTTTAAAAGAGTGCCCCTAATCTCAGCTGGTTACCTGTAAAAAAGACACCTGGGAGCCAGAAATCTTGCTAATTGATAGGGGATCAAATACTTATTTCACTCAATGACCTGCAAATCAATTTATAACTTTTTTGACATGTGTTTTTCTTGTTTGCTTTTTTTGTTATTCTGTCTCTCACTGTTAAAATACACCTACCATTAAAAGTATAGACTGATCATTACTTTGTCAGTGGACAAATGTTCAAAATCAGCAGGGGATCAAATACTTTTTTCCCTCACTGTATATATATATATATATATATATATATATATATATATATATATATACTGTATATTTATATATATATACACATTGAGTTCCTCATAGTATATAGTATAGTATAGGAGTGGGAGAGATTCTCCCTTCCTTTTTTAGCTTTGACAGATCATTTTTAGACGCAACATAAGATGTCCCCTGCCACTGTTTTGAGAAAACATTAAGTTTTAAGTTTGCAGAAGCAACATTTTTTTAAATCATTGACACAAGGTTACTATAACTTTTCTGTAGATCTGATAGATTATGATCCAGAGATCAGAATGGTTGTTTGTTGGTAGAATTAAGCTCATCTACAATGTTACGCAAGTTATTCAGTGGTTTTGTTTTTGAAAACCTAGACATGATAGTGGACATTTAGTTTCTTCAAAAGCAAAATACGTAAATCCTTATATTTCATATGCAATTATTTTATACTGTGTGGCTCCATTTTGCTTTCTTAGCTGGGTGTGTCCTTGTAAGCGACTGAGCTTCCATTTAATTCTGCTAAGAGCACTGGCAGGTGTAACTGCTGACAATTCCTGTATATTTAAATCCACCTCTCACCTCAAGAAACTGATCTGCTGTGGCCAAAATAGTAAGTAACACAGCAGCATAATTGCATATAAAAGATAATAAATTAGAAGCTGTATTGTTTTTACATGTGGAATATTTTTAAGTGCAGTTCTTCAAAACAGTACATTTTTAAAATATGCAGCAGCACCAAGATACCTATAAACACGAGTTCTTAGGGGCTAGTGGAAGAATCTCATGCCCACTCAAACACACCCAGGTCCCGGCACAAAGCACTGGTGCCTACAACAGTGTAGGGGCCCTCTGATGCCATCAATGATAACAGGACACAAGTAATTAGGTGAGAGAGGTGCATCATTATTTTAATTCACATTTATGTGAACAAGGCCTCTGATGACTCAATGCACTTCAGGAACATGTGTCACAATAAAAGTTATTGAACACCACATGGCAGACACAATGACAGAGAAGCTGCCATAGGATGTCCTACTCTGGACAACTACAGAGCTATCTCCATCTGTTTATGGTGAAGTTAATCTGGAAGGTCAAGCCGCACTGGACTGGCCAACCATTGGAACTTGTAACACTAAGTACAATGTTTATGTCTTGTTTTAAAAAAAGTTATTTAGAGGCTGTGCAATTTGATTTTAGCCAAAAAGATTGAGATACACTTCCAAAAAGAACATTATGATCACCTACAGTGAGAAAAATTTGACAATTCCTATGACATTTCAAGGAAAAAAAGGATCAATGTTAAAAAGTAAAATGCAAGTTTAAATCAGTTTCCCCAGAGAAAAATCAGTCATATAACCCTCAAAATGTAACATATTTTCCGTCTCTTTTAATAATGCTGTTTTAGGTCATTTATATTACGCCACTAGAGGGCACCTAACGCACATAAAATAAACACAATGAACCACAGAATAAAAACAATAATGTTTTCCAAAAAAAGTAAAATAAATAATAAACAACAAAATCAAAAATGAATCTTATTTCTGATAGCAAACCAGAAAGTAAATAGCTTATAAAACAGCAAAAATACAGTTTACAAAAATAGTAAAAACTCTCCATATTATGCCACAGCAGAGATATGTAAGATTCTCAGTTGCAGGAGTAACACTGGAAACACTAAAATCAGAAGAATTTAGAGCAGAAATTATGTTTGGATAAAGTGTGATCACAGGCAAAATGGTCAAGAGTTCAGGCGGTAAATAAGGCCTTGTCAAAACTTAGAGAACAGGGAGAGGAAATATAAGCTAAGGTCGGTAACCAGAACATTTCATTCTCAAGAAAACCATCAACTCAGCAAAGTCCTATGTCCTCTGACTCATTTAAATTATTTGGCGCCAAGTCTTCATAGTCATAGAAGGATTCCAATATGCCAAAAGGCTCACATCTAACCCTACACACAGTACCAAAGATGCACATAATCAAAAACAGGTTCAGGCTGCTGGGGGCTCTTTCATATATGCAAAGAACGCATACAAAAGGGTATATATCAAGCCAAAGAAATGATATATGAAATAAACGCAGAGAGTGGTAAGTATAAAACCAAACAACTTTATTTACAAATATATTAAAAATAACTTGTTAAAATCCGGCGTATAATAATATGATTATGTAGGACCCCTCCTGAAGAAATATATATTTACACTTTAGGTAGTAAATAAGAATGTAAAGTCCCTATGCTGAAAGTTGATCTAAATATAAACTATCTATACTGATCTAATACTTAAGGGGTAATGTATATTCTAAGCGGTTTATCCCACTAATGATACTGAGTCCTTAAAGATGTAACTAGAACTCTTAATACCCCTTAAGTGGGATATACCGCTTAGAATATACATTACCCCTTAAGCATTAGATCAGTATAGATAGTTTATATTTAGAACAACTTTCAGCATAGGGACTTTACATCCTTATTTACCATCTAAAGTGTAAATATATATTTCTCCAGGAGGGATCCTACATAATTATATTTTAACAAGTTCAAGGTAAATAAGGTTTTTTTGTTTTATACTTACCACTCTGCATTTATTTTATATATCATTTATTTGGCTTGATATATACCCTGGTTACTTTTGTATGCCTTCTCTATAAAGTATTCTCATATATTCAATCATACTTACCAGGATATAACTCCCTCTTCTTCTACAAGAAAATATAGGTGCCTATTATGGTGTAAACATGGACTTATTTAGGAGTTGAAACAAGCATCTCTAGTAGAAATTATTTTTTGTTGTTTATGATATATGCAAAGAACAGCTCATGTGTGTTGACGCTCACCATGTTTGCTTTCATTCCATACATGGCTGCATATTTGGTATCCACATATGTGAACATGGTCATTGGGTTACTTGAAGGATATAACTTATGACAATGTGAGCATCATACATACAACTGCATGACATTTATTAAGGTCTGATGTTGTGTAAAGTACTTAGTGGCACAATAAGTGTATCTTACAGTAAGTGTATTTGCTCCAATTCTGACTTACAATTTGACTAAACCCCTAGCTACATACTCTTGGTACCAATTTGCATTACTAACTCAAGTAGACAGTAAGAGTAAGCCTCTCCTTGCAGATATTTGCATATTAATTATTTATTCATTTTTTCACTAAAGATTAAGAAAAACATGTGAAACCACTCAAAAAATGTTGCCTTGTCTGTTTCCATATAGTATTCTAAAATATCTTGTGAAATAATGTAAGATACCACATAAATACAGCTACAGTATAAAATGAAGGGGTGCAGTTACAAAGCATCAGTGCCTACTATAGAGTAAGGTCCCACTGCTCCTAGCATGTCTCTTTATTTAAAAGGGAGGGGAAAGGTGTAGAAAATCAGTTTTATAAGTTGACTTTTTTACTGATCCCACCAAGCACCGACCATTTATATAGGGACAAGTTGCGAGGGGTCCCCCAAATAATTTTGCTCCTGTATCCTCACTTCATAAACTCTGCCACTGTAAAAATGATATTGATGATATATGGCTTCTTGGATTTGCACCTTTCTTATTGTTTGATATTTGTTAAGTCTGTGTGAGTTGGTGAGCTTTGAAGCATATGAAAATGTATTAATATTGTTTACTTTGTATCCTACATAATTTTGACTCCGCTTCAGGCTTTGTGTGTGATCATCAACTTTGACAGATTGTCTTAAAGGTATATAGAAGTTTCCTGGGTTTCTAATGTTTCCTAATAAACAGCCACTAATTAGTAGAAAAAATATGTATTATATTGAAAAGTTGAATGTACCTACATATTTAGATGCTGGATTCTGCTAGCTGGATTTGAACACCTATGAAGTTTATCCGGTTGCACTGCATCTGGGTACAGGTTGTGACCTCCAACAGGAAGTGCTTGCAGTAACATTGTTGGTGGGGCCACAGCTTAAATTCCCCACAAGGAGACAGGGACAGAGAAAAAAAAACAGACAGTGATGCAGAGGACAGAAAATCTGCTGGGTTTTAATCTAGTGTGAATGTGCTGCACAGATTGGCACGTTAGAAAAGTACTATGTATGTTCATGTAAGCCTGACTACATATCCCATGCTGCTTTGCAGCACAGATAGCAACTTCCAGTATGTTTCAGCCTCTGCTTCCTCCTGATTGGTCGAAACAATTTTGAACGTAATGCTGATTTAGCCTGGGTTTGGAGAGGGTGTTAACCCTGATATTCAAATGTCAGAAAATATAAGATATTTTGCTAACTTCAAGATAAGTGTTTAAATGTTTATTTTGGTATTTTTTCATGCACATCTTTTTTTTTTCATGCACTATTGATTCCCCACTATCAGATGCACTCAATATCCAGGAAACTTAGGTATCCCTTTAAAGGACTATTGATACAAGTATTTTCTTTATAGCATTTAAGATTTCAAGATCAGTAAAACCAGCTTTCATTGTATTGTTTTTTTTTAAAGTTCTTAATTGAAAATAGTTTTTTCCCGCCAACTTATGGTTAGGGTGCCCATTTTTCAACTGACAAAGCCTGTGACAGATATGCAGCTGTCTACTGTACAGATCTATTGTGAGAGTTTGGAGACATGTACTGCACTTCCTGTCACGGTTTGAAGAAGATCAGAGGAACTCCAGAGCAAAAGGGTTGTTGCAAGAGATCCTGTTACTTGCCCTTACTCCATTGCTAGGGGTTCTCTAGTTTGATTAGGTAACACCATTCCAAGAGGTTATTTAATTGGATTAGTATACAACAGGAATGGGGAACTTTATTTCAATTCTTGTTATAATTTAAAAAAAAACAGCTAACTAGATGGCACACTCAAAAATTATATGTGAGGGTATAGTATTCATAAAGGTATGAGGTAGATAATATGTTTGAAAAATGTCCTTGTCACATAAAACATACATGTGCCACACAAAGCCCATGTCCCACTTTTGGGGAACGTCCTAACGTAAGGGATATTTGATCCCAAATTTACTATGCTGTATTCCCTTGGTAAATTATGAAACACCACAATGTGCCATTCAAACCATAAAAAACATTCACACAACAAACCAATCTTACAGCTCCTGAAAAGGGTATAAAAATTTGGCCTTATTTAACAGTCATCAAACAAACTGGTGACCCAGTGAATATTTACCAAAAAAGCAAATTCAGAAACTTAAAGGACAGACCCTAGATGGGTATAATCAAAATAATTTCATATAAAGATCCTGATGGACCATTTCGCTTACCTACGTCAGCCCCCTCAAAGAATTGGTTTGAGGGTTGACATTCCAAGAGATCCTATTACTTGATCAGATTACTCTATTCTAAGATGTCATCCCATTGAATCAGGTTACACATATCTGTAATCACATTACCTGATTCCAAAAGATCATATCTGCAATCAGATTACATCATTCCAAGAGATCCTATCAAATGATCAGATTACATTTCTTAGCATAGAAATCTGGCCAGTCTTGCATTATTAGTTAATAATGATTTGTAGAGTTGTCATGGAGTGTCTGAGCATAACCCATTACCAATGTATTTACTGCTTAGACTTGTCATTCCATTAACGCTCTGCACAAATAATGTGCCTCCCTGGAGTCATCTATTTACAAACCAGCAGTGTTTCATTCTTGGAAGACTTAAGGCTGCCTGTTTCCAGTTGGATTTCATGCATTATGCATAAACCCAAGCAGCACACAGATGTTAACTCCTTGAATGCCTGACAACATAATGGAAGCGGTGGGGTTCAAGGACCACTGTAGTCTAAGAAAGTAGTGGCTTTCTCCCATAGTAACTTTCAAAGCATTTGCAGCAAAGTAAGAAATGGGTTAAAAGCATTGAAAATCTTAAAGGATCATTGTGGTAATTTCTCTATAAGGTCTTTTAATTAAGTAAAAAACCCTTTTCTTAACTTTCACATGTATTTACTGATTACTCTGGGGCTCCATTTTCTCTTCTAGGCTGATTCTGTCTGTTACTTCCTCAAGACACTGTGTCCATGTAAACTCATAAACTCCCCCCACCTTTGAAAGTTAAACATCAGAAACCAAAATAGTAGATTCCACTGCGGCATTATTCCATATTTTATTTAGTGTTGTTCTTCGAAAGAGTATATTTAAATATATAACTGTTGTATAAGTAGACTCTGTTTATGTTTGTTTCCATATAGGATCTCTAACATTCTGCTTGTTGGCCTTGAGCCTAAGAAGGTTGAAATTATTGTGTGTTGCACTTGCATTTAATCCTACTGTTAAATGGAAAGATTCACCTAAACACAAATTTCTCTAATTATTGTTTTAGTAAAATAAATATATCTAAATATATATATGCCTCCGCCAGACTCATCTTCAGTACACATCGTTCAGTGTCGGCAGCACCTCTTTGTCAATCACTTCACTGGCTTCCCTTAGCCTCCAGATTAAAGTTTAAAATCTTGACCCTAACTTATAAAGCCCTCAACAACAGCGCACCCCCATACATCTCTGCTCTCATCTTCAAATACTCCCCCACACGCCCTCTTCGTTCTGCTAACGACCTTCTTCTTTCTACGACTCTTGTCACCTCCTCTCACTCCCGCCTCCAGGACTTTTCTTGCGCTGCCCCTATTCTCTGGAACTCCTTGCCTCGCTTCACCAGACTATCCTCCTGCCTTAAATCCTTCAAAACATCAATAAAAACGCACCTCTTTAAAGAAGCCTATAACCTTCCTTCCTAACATGCTCAGCACTACTCTCTCCCAACTGTACCACATACAAACTTTAACCTTTAGATTGTAAGTCTGCGAGTTTCAATCCTGCAATGTGCTTTAGGGAAAGCGCTATGGACACTGGATTCCAAGCTCAAAGACAGGGCCATCCACTCTTTGCAATGTGTGAATCTTTAACTTGTCATTGCCTGTAACTTAACTTATGTATAGCGCTACGGAATATGTTGGCGCGTTACAAATAAACGATAATAATAATAATATATATATTTAAAACAGTAATTTTTAGCACTTACTATTTTATTGCGAAAGAGTTAATTACGATCATCTTTAGCTCAGCATTTTTCCTAAGAAATAATAACTTTTCCTAAGTCAAAACAACATGTCCTAGTCAAAATGTGAAGGCTATATAGCAAGGCTAAAAAAACAACCAGCAAACTGCGCAGATTTAGCAGAAATAAGGTGATTCAACATAATTATGTCTCTTCTTTTCATTTGCTTACAAGAGGGTATTGACCGTTCTGGCCATTACTGTTTGTAAAATATTATAAAAACACTGTATGTTGATGTATTCCATGACAACATCAGATATTGTATAGTGTCTGTGTGTTCTCCAAGCTTGAAAAAATAAAAAAAATGTATTCTACCTGATTGTTTTGAGAATAGAAGGAAATAGTGGATATTTTTCAACAACATTATGAAATGGTTCTCTTACAAAAGTCTAAATATATGTGTTGTATTGCTACAATGTATATTAGATGATGTGAACATGTCTGTAAATGACACCGTTTAAAACTAGAGGAGCAGTTTGATTATTTCTTGGACTGGCTCTTGAACATGTGACCCAATCAGTTCAGCATTCAAAGTATCAGTGACACAAATTGAGTTTAAAATAACAGATTCCGCTCTCTAATGGGACAACTGGTCTGGTTTGATAAACTTTTCTTAGTCGATCTTCTCTAAGAGTGATCTTAAGTTTAGGTGGATTTTGTCCTTTAAGTTCCACAAATTTGTGGCAGTATTTCAATAAATCTGAAGGGAAATTAGTCCCTCCCAGTTGACTAATCTGGCAAGGGTGAAAAAAAGCTAATATGTCCCCCCAGTAAAGTAAAATTGAATATAATAGTTAAAAAATTAAAACTATTTTTATTTTATTTGTTTTATTAACAAAACAATACATTGTCCATTATCAATTCAAATTCTTCAACGGAGCATACTATGAATGTGACACTTCAGTGGCCCCTTACCCCTTTCACTGGCAGAGGGTGCTGTGTAATGCACCACTGTCCCTATTGCCAGTGAAAGGAAAAATAATAATTCTTTGTAAAATACAACTCTGATTTAGTTATTATCTAATAATGGAAACTAATTATTTCCTATTTAATGTTAGCATTAGCTTGCATATTATGTATTATTGTCAATGTACTGTGCATGAGTCCAGAGGCATCCCCGCCACCCACGCCCTCCCACTGATGTCCTATTTTTGTTTGAGTCATGCCAATACATTTTATTTTCTTTTGCAGAATTTGCCTGCTAGGTTCCCTCTTCTTCCCTCATTATGATTTTGACAGGAGATTCGGGTATAAAGCTAAGTGAATCTATCTGGGCTATCTCCAGTGATACATTTATTAAGTGCTGTAATAGCCTCGTGCAAACACGTGCTGTATAACGAGCTATGTCAAATTTGGTCATTTTTGCAGTGAAACCTTCTGGGTCCAGGAACAGAAAATAACATTTGCATGAGATTTTCTGATGGAAAATATATTCTCGTGTAGGCAGATGGCCCAAACCTCTTTGGACATGAAGCCTTTTCTGTGTTGTCTTTATTTATGTCACGTTGGCATAGCTGTGGATGTGTGAGGCACAAGGGAGGATACATGCACATTAATGTGGTTGGTTTTCATATATATCTGTACATGCGTCCTCCCTTGGGTGTGAAGGTAGTATCATGAGGGCTAATGAGTTCGCTGTTATTTACATGCAAGATGGCCAGCTGGGTGACATCTGTGTATAGCAATAATAAGAGCGACGCACTAATGATGGAAAGAAAAGTAATTATAAGGAAATCTGCATGTCACAAACACTACCGGAGACATCTATTCCCATAGACCTACTGGCTGCAACTATGGATTCTAGGTAATGGCATGCAAATGAGGCTGAAATTATGTTGGCTTTGTTCTTCGCTACCCAGAAGCCTTTGCTGCAATGGTTGCACTGTTTACATAGTTTTTTTTTATCATTAATCTTTATTTTTCACAGTCATATGCTTTAGGCGCTCATCCCTACGATCATGTACGCCTTAGGCAGTGAGCGCCAAAGGCGGGACTACAGATCAACAGAAAGCTCAATTATACAATTCTCAGTGCGAGACCTGTAGCAGTTTAAAAAAAATCGCGTAGAAAAATTAAGGCCCGTAACACTTTTGCAAAGGAAAGCGGGATGTAGAAAAAAAATACTAGCCGCGGCACAAAAAAAAAAAAAAAATCAGAGGTCGAAAAAATACAAAGTTAATGGCGAACCGCGCACATCGAAAAATACCAAAAACACACCAAAAAAAACAAACTCACACAGCCCGGGGGGACAACCAGGACGTCTGGGAGTGAGGTTGCACACAAATTTAAACCAAATTTGCTGAGTTTCAGCACTCAGAAATCGCCTAAGCAACAAAAAAATGGCGACCCAAAAAACGAAAAGAGGATACATGACCCCTAACCGTGCAAAACACCCCCAGGCACATACGACTTTTATCCAGGAACATACAAGGTACAAAATACACTATCAGGAAGGACGGAAAATGTTCCTGACCTGCGTAACACATAGACAATAGCCGCCATTTTCCAACACTAACTTGCAACTAATAATATTACTAAACAAACGGGTTGGCCTTGCGCACGCAGCCTATTTATACTGCACACTTGGCACATTGCTGACACTTTCTCCTCAGGTCAGCAACAGTCCAAGGCCCTCATTCAATTGCAATATGGCCAATTGAATAGGGGTCAAAATAAGCACATAGCATATTTTTTTTTTAAATACGTTTTTTGTTAGTGAAGACCTTGCTTTTGGATAGATGCTTACTAACTACAAATGTCTTTAAAAAGAATATGTTATGTGCTTATTTTGACCCCTATTCAATTGGCCAAATTGCAATTGAATGAGGGCCCAACTGTACATTGTATGCAGCAGGAAGATCAAAATAGATTGTTAGCTCTTCAGTATATCGATTGCTTGATAGATTAATTACAAATAGGTAAAGTATATTAATTTATTTATTAATTAATTATATTTAAAAAATATATATATGTAAAAAATAAAAATATTCTAAATAGCTTATTTTACACTGCGGTTACTTTATCAATACATTAAGGATTCACACTTCCTTATACATTTATTCATTACTAATTAATTATTAATGTATATTAATTTAATAATTATTCATTAGTAACGGAAAATAAAAATGTATAATTTACACTGCACTCAAAAATCTTTACATTTTACACAGCACTTATATATATGGATTAATGCTCATTGGCTGCCAGTGATAGGACTCTCAAAGCAGTTACATATTTCAATCACTTTATTATGCTCTAAGACCTGAAAACGTTTTCTAATTTACACTGCACTAAATAAATTGAATATTTAACACTGTACTTATATATCTGTCTTTGCAATGAGCGCTGAAGATGATCGTTGCAAAGCACCAAACTTGAAGTACACGAGAGTAGAGGGACGCAATGAGCGCCAAAGGCGATCAGCCTGGGGCTCACAGTAAGCGCAGAAGCTGCTCAGAGGAGCAAAAGTACACGAGGGGAGAGGCTTGCAATGAGCACCAAAAGTGCTCAGAGGAGCAAAAGTAAATGACGGGAGAGACTCGCAATGATCGCTGAAGGTACTCAGAAGAGCAAAAGACTCAAAAGACATTCTGTGGCAAAAAACAGTGCCATGGCTTCAAATTTTATTGCCGTCATTTTTTGACGGACAGTTTGCTAGATTTTATATAATTGTGATTGCGTATGGGGAATTGATCCATACATCCCATATTTTGTAAATATGTATGTATTGGATATGACATGAGTCATTTTTTCATTAATCATTATGAAATTTAGTTTATGTATTATTTCTTGGAGGTGAAGTTGTGGCGTCTTCCATTTTTTTGCAATGTGGCTTTTCTTGGCCATGAGCAGGAATTGTAGCCATTTTTTATGGCGCTTTTGTAGTAGAGGAGAATAGTCTCCCAATAGGCAAATGTCTATCGAAGAGTGTATTGTTGTCTTCAAAATGGTACATGGCAATTCCATGACTTTGGTCCAAATGTTCTGAACTATCGGGCATTCCCACCAAGTGTGGAGAAATGTACCTGTAGTTTGAGATAGTCTAGAGCAACTTGAAGATGTTTGTGTGTTAATTGTATGTAATCTATCAGGTGTGAGATAATCTCTGTGCAGCACCCTTTATGGAAGTTTCATGTAGACTGTAATTTTGTGAGCCTTTGCTTATATTTGTGCAGATTTTTTTCCCCACTTATGGAGATCCCATTGAGTTCCCATGTCTGATTACCATTGTTTCATAAAGTTAGTTTTGAAATTTGTTGTCGGGGCATTTAGTATAGAGTAAATAGATCTAAGGACACCTCTGGTTAGTGGGGCTTTGCTGCATTAGGGATAACTAGCTGTTTGCGGTTTACCCCATTTCTTTATTAGTGTGGTCACTAAATGTTTTATTTTACAATAATTGTAATGCTCTTTGAGTGGGATTTTATAGTTAATCCTCAATTGGTCAAAGGTAAGGAATTGTCCATTTGATAACCAATTACCTAATTTGTCAAGTTTAGCTGTTGTCTACCATTTTTTAGAATCCTCTCTCAAGCTGTCCCAAATACGTTGAGATGTATGTGTAGGGGTTAGTTCTGTTAATCTAGCTGCTAATTGCTTTTTTGTTAGCCCTTTTCCAGTTAGTTATTGAAAGCTTTATCATAGTGTTGTTTTCAGTGTATGTGGAGGGATTGATGGATTCCATATAAAGGATTCCCATTTTGAGGTTTCATTTGGTAATTTTCCAGAAATACCCAGGCTGGTTGTTGTTCACTGGAGTGTGCTTGGGGTATGAATGTGATCTGGGCCACATTATGATATCATTTTAGGTTATATTATACATAAATATATTCAGATCCTTACCTATACCAATTGTTCCCAAAGAGTCAGAGAATTTTCAAAAATATATAACTAGATTTATATGTAATAATAAAAGAGCGAAGATAGCCCATACACACATATTCAGAAATAAAAAAATACAGGAGGGCTGTTGTGCCCTAACTGTTTATATAGTTTTTAATATTTTACAATAATTCCAGGGAGAACTTTCCACTAAGCAATTAATGGACGGACCATTGGTTGGTCACCTTAGTCTGCACATGAAGCCCTATATAGTTTTTTTTTTATTCTCTTTATTACGACACTGGGAATATACAAATGTCTAGTTACATCTTACAAGCATGTTACAGTACATTACAATAAGCAACTTCCACATGTGTCTTATCCATAATTTTCAATATTTTCTCTCCATATTAACTTACAGTATTTCTTAATAAGAACAGTTTGTTTTGTGCAATGACAAAGAGTAAGAACAAAAAAAATAATACAAAAAATTAAAAAAAGGGGAGGGGATGGGGAGATATGAGGAGAAAAGAGGGGGAGGAATACTGGAGTTTTTAGAAATATTCTCCACCATACTATCTAGGTCATACAGTGCTATTTTTCAGTTCCAGCCCACTCTGAGTGTCCACAGATCCCAACAAGCCACCCATTTACTGTCATTTTCATTGAAGTCCTCTGAAACTGAGCACATTCTATAGATTTGCTGGATTTTCCTCCTGACTTCCTCAAAGGTGGGCACATATCCTTCAAATTTTGGGCTTTTATGGTTCTAGAAGCTAAGAAAACCTGGTTGGATAAAAATTTTAAAATCTTAGGAAATATACTTTTAGTTTGTAATTTATGGTGCTTTCAGGATCTGAGAGTTTGTCCAAACCAGATCAATTAAGTGAGTTGTACAGCTGAACCACAGATAACACACATAAAAAGCTTTTATGTGAGCATTTAAATAACAATAGTAATAAATAAAAATGGTGAGCACATGAAATGAAAAATATTTGACCTCTTCTCCAATTTTTTTGTTTGCTTTACATGAAGATGCAGAGTGGTATCCATAAGTTCATAGACCCTTTAAGCGAGGGAGTTAAATTAAGGTTTGAAGAGATACATGAGCCCCATTCAGGTAAAGTCTGAATACTAAATATTGCTAAGGGATTTTGTGAAATCCCTCATCGATTTCTGTTTATAAACAGCCTACCCTCAGGAATTAATTATCTCTCTGAGTTGCAAGGCACAAACTGTTGTTCATCATGTTATATTTCCAGTATGATGGGAACAGGTTAGATGGTCTATGAACTTTTCATGGGGCAGTGAATCTCAGACAAATGTATGTTTAATGTTTGACACAGTGGAGTATTGGCGGTGGGTTTTAGTTTATCTAGATAACGTCTTATATCATAAATCATTTATTTCATGTCCACTGATATATGGTGGTTATTTTGTTAGCAAGGCTTTTTAGACAATCTCCAATCTCCTATATTGTAAAGCATGATTCTAAAATCCTTTAGAAAAAGGCCTAATCTTATGTACTTCAAGGCTCAGTTTAAAAATCATCTATTTAAGGATGCTTTCCATCAGCTTCCTTAGCAAATGTAGTTGTAGATACTTAGGAACACCCTGCCTTACATATTCACTGGCCCTTTTACCATAATGTGTCTGTTTGTGTCTTTCCCATACAAGTATCCTACAGCTTCAGTATGTCAAGGAATGGGAGGAATCATGTAAAATCTTACACAAAGCAGTAGTCCTTACTCTTGCTTGGGGAATCAGCAAAATGTTCAAAGGTACTTATTGCTTGACCAGAAATCATCTCCTGAAACGGATGTATGAGATCTTTTATATTTATCCTTGTTTTACTTTATTAATATTCAGTTATACTAAATGTCCTTGTATATCCATTTATAATATCCATTTATAACATTATTATTTATCATAATGTGTAGGGTTAATAGTTAATAGTTAAACAGACACGTGTAGCGTCTCCCTCAAACATTTTCAAAAGTGTATATTTAAAATATATGACTATAGTGGTATTTTAATGATTTTATAGCTACAATGAGTGCATCCTCACCTTTTCCTGACAATGATTCTGTTTGTATGCTGATCTGCTCCCCTAGTAATGAAATAGTTAACCATATCATTAATTATTCCCAAAACTTGTAACTTAACTTGTTCATAGCTGATCAGGCAAATAACTAGAGAGACGATCGTTACCGGATTGTTACAGCTGTCGGGTTGAAGAATAGAAGACACTAGTGGTATGAATTGGTGGATTCATTACCATTCTGGGCCTTTGTTTCCACATTAGCTGTAAAGACAGCAATTTATGCTGCATTATTCAGTCATATCCTGAATGTGCTAAAACTGCATTTCTAACAATGTATTTAAAAATAATTGTTCCCATAATACCAGCCTCAAAGAGTGCAATGTGCGCATCTTCATTCTGGGCCCTCATCCTCTTCAAATGAACAATGGAAACAGAAACCTTTAGGGGGGCTATTTGTTACTTTGTTTAAGGAGCAGTATGCAGTATTCTTTATTGCTATGCAGCATTGTTTTACTTGTCTTAAAGGGACACTGTAGTCACATTTTCTCTCCTAATTTTAAAAGATTGGATTTTAAATGTTACAAATTATATTTTTGTTAGGATTTAGATTTGGAAAAGATAAACACATTTATTATAAATTAATGGCACACTGCCTTTTTAACAGGGCTTTAAGGACAGATAATAGCACAGAGAAAGAAGAGGTAGACAGAATGAGGCAGAGAGGAGACACAGAAGAACAGAGTGAGATGGGGGGGGGGCAGAGGGGTACACCTTGGGGCAGAGGAAAAATCGAGGAGGGTAGAGGGTAGATACTAAAGGGGTAAGAGAAAGACACTATCAGGAGCAACAAGAGACTGAACAGACACAGGATAACACTATGGAGCAGTGAGACACACTAGAGGGACAGATAGAGGCATAAGACTGGTAGAGGAATATATTAGAGGGTGACAGCAGAAAGACATTGAGTTACCCTAGGGACAGGGGTGACTCTAGAGTAGTAGGAGATGCATTAGAGAAGCAGTGTGAGATACACGGGTGAAGGTACCGCTGATGCAGACAGTTCAATGCACCGTGGCCCTCCTCTGGCTACCAGAGGTGTGTCTAAAATGACAGATCAGAGATCCCTGTTGATTATTGGACTCTGAAGCAAACGGCTGATCACTGCACCCATGCTGACGAGGGTTTGAATGACAGTAACAAAATTAGCCTCCTCTGCTCCATCGATTGAACAGACGTTGGCGTGTCAGGTGTGAAACCTCTGAGAAGAAACAATCTGCAACCATTGTTAGAAGAACACCGACTGGTGGTGGCAGCGTTATTGCCTGGATCCACTAATACCTCAGGAAGGCACTCTCAACCAATTGGGTTATCTATTCATCTTTGCAGATCAAGTACATCCATACATGTTGACTGTCTTCCCTGGAGCAAATGGGATCTTTCAGCAGGTCAATTCAGCATGTCATATGGCTAGAATTGTCCAGTGGTTAGAGGAAAATGACAAAGACTTTCAAATATTTCCCTGACCTCCAAATTCCCAGGACATGAACCCCATTGAGCACTGGTGACACCATTATGATCGCAATGTTCGCCGTATGGATCCTCCACCACGCTCTCTTCAGCAGCTGTCATATGCACTGCAGTCTGCATGGCTCCAGATACCATTGCCCACCTTCCATCATCTTATTGACTCACTACCACGCCTTCTAGCTGCTGTCTGTGCTGCACACAGCGGTTATTCAGGATATTAGTTGGTGGTCATAATAATGTGACTGGACCGTGTGTGTGTGTGTATATATATATATATATAATATATATATAATATATATATATATATATATATATATATATATATATATACCGTATATACTCGAGTATAAGCAGAGTTTTTCAGCCCTTTATTTAAGGCAAAAAAGAAAAACTTATACTCGAGTCACTCTCCCCCCGTGTCTCTCTAACCCCCCCGTGTCTCTCTAACCCCCCCCCCCGTGTGTTTCTAACCCCCCCTTGTGTCTCTAACCCCCCCGTGTGTCTCAAACCCCCCCCCCCCTGTGTGTCTTCCTACCCCCCGTGTCTCTTTCCCTCTCCCATCCTCAACCTAAACCCCCCTCAACCCCCCTCCTCCACCTAAACCCCCCTAAATACCTCTCCCCTCACTTACCTGCTTGTGCTCCGGCCTCCGCTCCTTCACCGGGCGCCAGCGCGCATGTGATGTCACAAGCACGCTGCGTCATTCGCATATACCGGGTGCCGGAGCGGAGGCCGGAGCACAAGCAGGTAAGTGAGGGGAGAGGGTTGAGGTATTTAGGGGGATTTAGGTGGAGGAGGGGGGTTGAGGAGGGGGGTTGGGGTTGAGGGGGATTGAGGGGGGAGGTTGAGGGGGGTTGAGGTTGAGGAGGTGGGTTGGGGTTGAGGGGGGTTGAGGTTGAGGAGGGAGGTTGAGGATGGGGGGATGAGGATGGGGGGGTTGAGGATGGAGGTTGAGGAGGGGGTTGAGGAGGGAGGTTGAGGATGAGGAGGGAGGATGAGGAGGCAGGTTGAGGATGAGGAGGGAGGTTGAGGATGAGGAGGGAGGTTGAGGATGAGGAGGGGTTGCGGAGGGGGGTTGAGGAGAGAGGATGAGGATGGGGGGGTTGAGGAGGGGGAGCTGAGTTGAGGAGGGTTGAGGTAGAGGAGGGTTGAGGTTGAGGAGGGAGGTTGAGGATGAGGAGGAAGGTTGAGGATGAGGAGGGGGGTTGAGGAGAGAGGATGAGGATGGGGGGTTGAGGATGGGGGGGTTGAGGAGGGGGGTTTGGGTTGAGGGGGGGTTGAGGTTGAGGAGGGGGTTGAGGAGGGAGGATGAGGATGGGGGGCTTGAGGAGGGGGTTGAGGAGGGAGGATGAGGAGGAGGGGTTGAGGAGGGTTTGAGGAGGGGTGTTGAGGATGAGGATGGGGGGGTTGAGGAGGGAGGATGAGGAGGGAGGTTGAGGATGAGGAGGGAGGTTGAGGAGGGGGTTGAGGATGAGGAGGGAGGTTGAGGATGAGGAGGGAGGTTGAGGTTGAGGAGGGAGGTTGAGGATGAGGAGGGAGGAGGAGGAGGAGGGGTTGAGGAGGGGTGTTGAGGAGAGAGGATGAGGATGGGGGGGTTGAGGAGGGAGGATGAGGAGGGAGGTTGAGGATGAGGAGGGGGTTGAGGATAAGGAGGGAGGTTGAGGATGAGGAGGGAGGTTGAGGAGGGAGGTTGAGGATGAGGAGGGAGGTTAAGGATGAGGAGGGAGGTTGAGGAGGGTGATAAGGGAGGGGGGAAGAGACACAGGGAAGGGAGAGGTTGGAAGTGACACAGGGAAGGGAGAGGGGAGAAGAGACACAGGGAAGGGAGAGGGGAGAAGAGACACGGAGAGAGAGGGGGAGACAGAGGGCACAAGAGGGACACAGGGGGTAGCGCATTTCCCACCCTCTGCTTTTACTCTAGTCACTCAATTTACCCAGTATTTTGTGGTAAAATGGGTGCCTCGCCTTATACTCGGGTCGGCTTATACTCGAGTATATACAGTAATTAATATGTTTCTGTAAAAGGCATTATTAACTTAATATGTATGAAACTTCTATGAATAAAAAAAAAAAAAAGAATATCTCTGTATTTAGCACCATCCATCTTTCCCTCAACTCTCAGCAGTTTCCCAGTACCGGCAGCTGAAACCCATCCCCACAGCATGATGCTGTCTGTTGGGGGACTGGAAATGATGGCTCTGTTAAATAATGGTGCGACCTCTTGCTTGCAATAGATTTGATTTATATTATTTTTAGAATAGAGCACTTACAGCACAGGAATTATTTAGTGCTATACAGGGGTTGAGTAAGAAGGAAAACACAATTTTAACACATTGTAAAAGAATGGAGAGTCCTGTTTATGAGCTTACAATCTATTGATTCATATAAATGCTTTTATACCATCATATGCAATAATAAATTTAAAATTTTTCTTTATGAGATTAAAATGCATAAAGAAACCAAAGGAATTAGCTGATTTTCCTGTTTGAATCAAAGATAGTTTATTGCGATTTGCAAGGTGTTATTTTTGGTCCTTACTGATCCTGACCAGTGAAGGAACTCTTTAAAAAAGTGAGTAAAAAAACAGTTGTGAAAATTTAATGAAATTCATCTACTACATTACAATTGCTACAGGATAATTCCACTAATTAAGATGAAAAACGTATATTACAATACAATTTATGTTAGTCAATTACTAGAGCTTTGTGTTCAGTAACTTCCCCACACTTGTTATATTCATGATTACGCTGCAATCCTCCCTATTTTGCTGGGATAGATATATAACAAACCTGTATCCTTTGTTTCCTGCTCTACATTTAATGCTGAAAAGATGTTTACTGGGTAATTGCTTCAAGAACATGACACCTCAGTCTATTGGGACATAACCGATAACAAGAACTTGTATTTTTAGACAAATTAGTTCCTTCTTTTTTTTTTTAAAAAGGACCAGTGAAAACTTTATAGCAGAGGGATTTCTTTTCCTAGAACTATATGATTTTAAATATTGGCTTATTTTCTGAACTAGGGCCCCTTTTCAATTACAGGCTGTAGGTCTGCAGGCTTAAAATTTGCAGTAGTTACTGAACGATTCAACTGATCAAGCCTGCAACTACGTGGCCGAAAGCCACAACCATAAACCATGCACCCGTAAGTAGCATTTCAGAGCATGATCAGGATCAATTAAGCGATCATGATCAATTAATAAATTTAGGGGACCGATTAGCGATCAGACTCACAATCCGGCAATGTACAAAATAATAAAAATGAATGAAGGAAATGTTATAGTCCATGTGGGTGGCCTGATATGTATTAACTCCTTGATTTCCGAGATTGATATAACACAGAAGTTAAACTTAAAAAAATATATAAATTTATTGCAGATTTGCAATCTTGAGACTGTTGTACAATTAATTCTAAATTGCATCTCCCATCTTTTAAAGTGCAGTATTGATTTTTTATTTGCATTTACAGTGTACGATCAGGTGTTTAACTTGTAGCAATTTAATAGCGTTTTGCGATTGTAACACTTATGGGCTTGAAAGATCAAAGGCTTAGCTGGGTCCGAGTTATGATTTTGACAACAGCAGGGATTTTCATCCTGTAACCCGCAAATCATTACGGGCTCCATTAACTATCAATAGCTCAATGGAATAGGGGCCTTTGATTCTTAAAGGGGCACAGTCTCCACAGCAAAAGTTGGTTTCTTCTTAAAGTGCATTAAAATCTGTGTATAGATTGTACTCATTTTTTTCTCTACAGCAAAACATTACTGAGCATTCGATATTGTTTGTCCTTTATGCTAATATGCAAGTAAATATGCTTATTTGCTGCTCATAGTTCTCAGTAAGGGTATTGATCTAACCTTAGTGGGTTTTTGTGCTACTTCAGAGACAGGCAAGTAGACTGCAATTCTAATTCGCATAGCACAGATAATAATTAATGTTTGAGACTTACTCATAAGCATAATAATACAAAAGAGCAATTCTGATCATTTCAGGAATGAAAAATAATTTTATGGGAATCATCCCTGAGATAAAAAGGAATAATGGCTAGTACAAAGTATACGTAGTTTTTCATGTTGTTTACGAATAAATTGTTTAAAAAAAGCTTGATTTTGGGGTGATAGAGACCACTCAGTGTGCCCTCTTCTATTAGAAGACCGTAAGTGACTCTAACCCTTAATTTTTTCTCAAAATGTTTAAATTTATTCTATTGCTGTGAGCCCGCAATTTATGTCTTTAAGCCTAAACAGGTAAACCCTGACTGCACACGAAACCTTTTAGGGGGCGTGATTATACGACGCTCGCAAACATTTAACAAGCCAATAATTTCCGACCCCCTAAAACAATAATCAGCTCAGCGAGAAAGTCCTTTAAAAGCCTGTGAAAATTGTAACAATTGACTGTATTGTATCTAAACAAGTTTACATGCAGATCTAGGAGCTGATAGGTTGGAGATTATCAGAGAGAGAGAGAGAGAGAAGGGACTGTAATGATTTCTTTTATAATAATTATTAACACTTAATATACACCAAACATAATTACTGATATCACATAACACACACACATAGATTAATACCTACACATAGTGATACATAGAGTTACATAGAGCTGGAATGGCATTGAGAAAAGGTGGTGTAGTCACTATTACTTGTGTTATTATCCCTTTACTGATTGAAATATTTTTATATTTCATATTAAGCAAATTTCACATCCATTAAGGCTTGTTTGTCATCTTCCAGCAGTGCTATCATATAATGTAAGTAAACTATAAACCCAGTCCCTATCAGGCATTAGATCACTGACATTCCCCCAAGCAGAATGATTTTAAATGCCATATATGAAGACATATATCAGCTCAAAATAACATAAGTGATGTTATGTCCAACTACTATCTATACTGTCATGGCTGTTGACTTGCGTAGTCCCATTAGCATCTGCTAATCACACCCAGCCATTATACATGTGTTATTGCTGCATGTCATCCTCTCAACATTACGAGAGCAGAATAATTTCCATGATTTAATTTACAGACATTATGGATGATGGTCTTTGACTTATATCAATATAAATGGGTACGTGTTTACAAGTCATTGAATCATTGTAATCATTTTTGTTCAGATAACACCTGTATACCAATGACATGTGATATCAATGTGGCTCAACGATTTCATATGGAGATAGTGATAGTTGGTGTTGTTTAGTTGTTCAGTCACATCCGAATGTCTGTGTCTCTATGGACCGCAGCACGCCAGGTACATCTCTCAGTCACTGCCCCTCTGAGCTCCATCAAGTTCATGTTCATTGCTTCAGTGACTTCATCTATCCATCTCCGCCTCTGTCGCCCCCTTCTTCTTGTACTTTCAATCTTTCCCAGCATCAGAGTCTTTTCTGCTGTCTCATGATAAAAAATTAAAATATTTTTGCTTAATCAGAAATTCTAGTGAACAGTTCATCTTGATTTCCTGAAGCACTGATTTATTGGATCTTCTTGCAGTCCAAAGGGACTCTAAGCAGTCTTCTCCAACACCACAATTCGATGGCATAAATTATACCGCACTCAGACTTCTTTATGGTCCAACTCTCACATCCGAATCTTAGTACTGGGAATACCATAGTTTGTACTATGCTGACCTTTGTTGATAGTTTAATATCTATACATTTGACTAACTTGTCCAAGCTTGTCATAGTTTTCTTCCCCAGAAGCAAACATTTTTTTAATTTCATGACTACAGTCAACATCTGCAGAGATCTTGGGTCCCAGGGGAAAAAAATCTGTCAGACTGCCATTTACCATGATCTTCAACTTTTTAGTTGAGCAGCAGGCCAACTTTTGCACTCTCTTCTTTCACCTTCAACAATAGATCCTTTAGGTCCTCCTCAATTTCAGCCATCAAAGTAGTATCATCAACTTATCTGGGGTTGTTGATATTTTTTTCAGCAATATTGATTCTGGCTTTGGATTCATCCAGTCCAGCCTTACGCATGATGTACTCTGCATATAAGTTGAATAAATAAGGTGACTATATACAAACTTGTTGAACTCCTTTTCCGATCTTGAACCATTCTGTTGTCCCCATGTTCGATTCTGACTGTGGCTTCTTGGTCCACATACAGATTCTTTAGGAGGAGGATGAGATAATCTGGTACTCCCATCTCTTTAAGAACATGCCACATTTTGTTGTGATCCACACAGTCAAAGGCTTTAGAATAGTTTATGAAAAAGAAGTATATGCTTTTCTAGAACCCTCTCCTTTCTCTATTATCCATCGGACATTGGCAATTTGATAGTACTCCTGGCCAAATGATTGTGGTCACAGTGAAGCATTCCTTGTGAAATTGTACATCTTTACTAAGGAACATGGCAGGTGATTGTCCATGGCACATTAACTATGGTTTGCACTGCTAGTAGATGAGGAACATGTAAGTTTGTTTCTTGTTACAATAACAGCATGAAACTAAATACAGTTATTGCTAGATTTTTATCCTCCTTTTTTGTAAGATGTTAACATCATTTTTTATTTTATTGCTATTTTTCAGAACACGCTGTATGTGTTTAATTGGGTTACATAATTCATGAGTTATTGCATCTGTTTAATTGAGCAGATGAAGACTGTATTTAAGTGTTATTCACATTACTGGTTACTTCTATTATATGTAGTCATGTATGATGAGACATTTTTAAATAATAACGTTTTGTTGTACGGTTATTACTGTTTCCATGTGTTTGTAAGGGTTAATGTTTTGGCTCATCAACATACATAATATTTATGTAACTATCATATATTTGTACGTATATCATCTTCCTGAACACACATCCTTTCATGTATTTGAGTACAGTAATCATATGAATTGCTTGTCACTAAACTTCAGTTAATTGGGGTTTGATGTTGTCATGGCCAAGTGTTTACACTTTAAATGTTAAAAGTTATGTTTATATCATCACTTTTAACATCATTTCACAAACTGGTGCACCTAAAACCTAAAATCTGCATGAAGTGTGACATCCTTCTGAAATAATGATCCCTAATTACTGTCTGGTAAATAATTATGTGAACATTACAGTCCATCAAAGTGACACAGGCGTGGTTTCCAAATGATCACATGTATTAATATTTCCAAAATGCATTCAAGCGCTATTTTACTATCATGATTTTTGATATCATGCTTGAACAACATTATTTGTGACGTTTGTGAGTTAATACTCAGGAAAAGCATTTATCGTTGCACTGTTCAGTATCACCATTCCCTTGAAGGGTTGTTAACCAAATTACATTTATTATTAATTAATTAATTAATTAATTAATACAAGAACACTTGCTATAATTTCAAATAAATATTATTGGTATACATCTTGCCACATGGCCTACAGCAATGGCGTGGGAATTTACAGGATGGGTTTACCCAATATTGGCCTTGGTGAGATCAGTTTGCTGTTGATCCATGTGCCTCTCTACAGCCTCCTTGTGTGTTGGCCTTCCTGAACAGCTTGAGCAGATTAGTGCAATCGCCCTTGTCATGATTTGTCCCTGAATCCCCATGTTATTGTGCCTGTAATAGAGTTTTACTTACATGCTCCCTGAGACGATGCAGTCACTAATAGAATATGTGGAAATATCAATTGGACTTTGTTTCAGGGACTAAACTATTTTTCTTCACCCTTTTTCAGGTATCCAAAAATTTGAAGAGAATTTTCCCCGGAGGCGGCCCCAATATTTTTTCCAGACTGGTCCAAGTTTGTCAGCAGTGGCTGTAAATCATATGTATAATTTCTAATTGTTTTCTACAAAAATGTATTTTATTTCTAATCGGCTATTAAATAAACAAACAAATGCCTATTGTAGTTCTTTGAAAATACCTAATGCATTTGTAAATTAGATGAAGCTATATTTAAAGGACCACTGCACAATGAAACAAAATATATATGTTTGGAAACATTTTTCAAAGAGAAAAAGTTACCAGGACAAAAGTCAATAAACCTGTATTAATTATTAAAAAATGTGATGTTGCTGCTGAACAACGGAAATATGCAGTTTTGAGTTTGAGAGTGGTGATTACGGAAGAACAATGAATTCCTTCCTGATATAATCAGTCTGCTTCTGTGAGGGAGGAGAGGTGTTGCGTCCATTCAGTCAGCAGGGTTATCTAACAAAGGCCTATGTCTCCTCCCTGTTTTCTCCTCTCCACCCCTCCCTCCACTGCGTTCAGGAAGTAATGTAGCAAACACAACCTTGTTCCATTTTAAAAAGAGACTTTGAAGAAGAAATTTGAAATGTTTTATTTACACTTTTGTTCTTCATTATATGAAGAGGATTTATATAAAATGGTTTCATGCTCATGACATATATAACCACTAATATTAATTCTATCAATCAGTATAAGTAGGTGCTCAGATAGAAAGTGGCAACACTCTACTCTGCCTTAACACCAGTAAATCAGTTTTTCAAGGTTCTGTCGGACAAAGAAATCTTAGAAAACTTCAGAATATATATAGATGTTAGATCCAAATTCTTCAAATCTCCTGTATGGATATAAATGTAAAATATAGAAGGGAGGGGGAGGAGAGCAAAAGGACAAACTAGTGGAGTATGAAAAAAGCATTTATGATCTGCCTAAGAAAAAAATATACTCATACAACAGTGGTAAAATAGGTGTATAAGCAAAACAACATACAGGCTTCTACGCTTTTCATCCAGGCAGGAGTTCTTCAGGGATAGTTTACATAAAACATAAAGGTCTTTTAATTGAATCCAATAAAGAGTTTTTTGGTTGATGTTTTTATTTGAATTTATGAAGGATGTCCTTTAAAAATGTATTCATACAGAGGAATGTGTCTGTATCAGTGAGGGGGCGGTACCGGAAATGGTCAGTCCACAGGCGCGAAAATGAGTCTGTGGTAGGAGCCAGGAGAGTCAGGAAGTCATGAACAGCAAAGCTGCAGGTATATGCGTCTATTGAATATACCAAACGGCTTAGAATCGATGTGTTTGAGCTGCACTTGGTGTTACCGCTCTCTGATTAAGAGCTGAAGCTGCAAACATCTACACAGGGACGTTTGAACACACGGAGATGGTGTCTAACGGTGAATGTGGCTGCTACAAGCCAGGGGAGACGACATGAGGCTAAAGGATGAGACGCTGAAGAGCTGATGGGAGGCTCAGGCTATGGAAGATCCCCAGAAGGTATGTCATCACAGTTATAACGTGCCATTCAGAGTGGGGAAATAATAAGCCACAGCGTTACTATATATATAGACATACCATAAACTGCCTAAAGCAGGATATATAAGGCTTCCTTTTGGGATGAAGAAATGAGATACATGGTATCGTAGTATGATATTTATCTTTATGAACAGTCTCAGAAACTTATAGTTTGATACTACTACTACCAAGTTAAGGCCTCTATAATATCGGACATAAAATGGTGAATGGAGGTATAATGGATTACTCACTTATAAACAAAGATTGAAGACTCTGACCAGATACCAGCATTACAAGAACAGCCACACTCCCAGACACTTAGTGCCACCAAAGACATTATATGTAACATCAATGTAAAGTCTGTGGCCAAAAGCAGTAAAAAAAATATATAAAGAGCTCAAACATCATTTTTCTTTATATAAAAAGACTAAAATCAGCTAAAGGGAAGCAAACTGGAGTACAAATATACATAGATACAAAATATAATATATACTTGGATATACTGGGACATACAAATGGTGAAATAGAGATCTATAATCATGAAGACTATTTGCTCTTAATACCCCCCAATAAGAGATAGGCCATAGAGCCAAGAAGATAGTTCCACATATATGATTAAGTAGAACTAATAGGGGGAAGTAAGATTGCTCCAATACAATGAGAAAATGTATTTTAATAGCCTAAAAAAAATACTAGTAGTTAACTAGTAGGAGATAAAGAGCAAGTACACAGACCAAGCCATATATCCAAGTGACAAGGATTAAGATTCTAAGAATCCTGATAGGATAATAGATACAAGATGGGGATTTGGGGATTACAATTATAGGAATTGGCTCAATTCTTCTAGGTTCTTCCTTCTCTTTTCCACCCTCTATATCCTTTCTGTCTCTCATTTCGCATTATTGATTGATAGTGAGGAAGAATGAGACAAGGTGAATAGAACATCACAAGTTTTATTTTTGGGAGTTTGAATGAAAGTTTATATATGTGATATATGTAAATGTTTTTTATGTCGTATTCTATAATAAGTAAAGGAAAGAAAAAAGGGGAAGGGGGAGAAGGAATAAGGGTAAAAAAAGTGAGAAAACATTAGAAGAAGATAAGGAGAAATTAGAAAGTATCTTTACAAATTTATTATATTTCCTTTGTCTCCCATCTCATTGATATTGAATACGAATTGTTTTGTGTGTATTTGTACTGTCAATATTTATGTCTTATACAATAAACAAAATTAAAAAAATTAAAAAAAATGTATTTATACATTACATATTTCTCAATCTTCATTTTTGTTTCCAAACTAAAGTGTTTTTTTAAGTATTCCCATACGGCCTTGGTTTACATACAGCCTTATAGCTCAAAACTTTGAGCCTGATTTAATTGAGCTCTTTAATTGCTATTCAATTGGCATCTTTTGTCTTTTTGTGGGCTCCAAACAGGTTACGAGTTATGGCCTAGAAAAATTTGCGATGGTTAAAACCGCAACTTACAGTCTCCCGAAGCCTTTGATCTTTTACTTTTGCAAGAGTTATGATCGCTAAAATCGTAAATCACTATTCTATTGCTACAATTCCCCAAGCCCACAAATGTTTTCACAACCGTAAACGGCAAATGTAGGAAAAAATCCTATGAGTGCTAGAGAGGACCCGCAAAAGGGTTAAAGACATATCCGTAGCACTGTAAATGCGAATAAAAAATCAATACTGCACTGTAAATAGGGGGAAAGCGCTGAAAGACATCAGAATTAATTGTACAACAGTCTCAAGCCCGCAAATTGGCAGTATATAAGATTTATTTTTATGTTTCATTTCGGGGTTAAATCGATCTCGGTTATCAATGAGTTAATACATATCAGGCCACCCATATGGACTAGGACAGTATTGACATTCATTTTGATAACTCTTTATTTTTCCGGTTTGCTAGTCTGATCGCATATCAGACCCCCGAACCTGATTGATATGTAACCTCCATGTTTTACTACCGTAATAATGACAATCTAATTTCTATTGGCTGAATCGAAATGGGAGGTTACTGGCTTGCTTAATTGATCATGTTCCCGCCCTGAACTGCTACGAACCAGTGCATGGTTTATGGTGTCGGCTTTGGGCCAGTAACTTGCAGCCTTGATCAATTTTAATAGCTCCGGTTTCAGAGACGAACAGGAGCCCAACACGCGCACACATACGGCAGACATACGGCCTACAATGATCGAGTTGTGGGCTTGCAATTGAATGGGGGCCCATATTTACTGCATCAGAAGGCTGCTCACTATATTAAACTAGCGACATGCTAGTCCAAAAATTACGGCAATAAAATTGTAAGGCAGTTAATGCTGTTTGCCACACAATGTAAGGCTTTTAGTCCTCTGAGTACATTCGGCACTCATTGCGAGCCTCGCGCTGAGTGCCTTTGGTGCTTATTGCGAGCCTCTCCCCTGATGTACTTTTGGTCGTCTGAGCACCTTCAGAGCTTATTGCATGCCCAGTGCTGAGCGCCTGCGGCTTGCAATGAGCACCCCTCTCCCCTTTTGCTCCTCTGAGCACCCTGGGTGTTTATTGTGAGTTCCCGGTGAGCGCCTTTGGCAAAGCGAGTCTCTCCTGTGCTCTGTTTTTTTTTTTTTTTATATATAAATATATTTTTGTATAAAAATGTATTATTTAATTAAATAATAAATTAATATACTTTAGCTATTTTTAATGAATATATCCAGGAATGAATATACTGAAGAGCTAACAATCGCTGTTGTTTTTCTGCAGCAAACTATGTACATTTGGACTGTTGCTGACCTGAGGAGAAAGTGTCAGCAATGTGGCAAGTGTGCAGTGTAAATAGGCTGCGTGTGTGAGGCCATTTAGAATGGTAATGTTATTAGTTGCAAGTTAGTAATGTAAAATGGCGGCGAGTGTTTATGTGTTACGCGGGTCTGGAGCATTTTCCGTCCTTCCTAATAGTGTATTTTTAATCTTGTACGTACCTGGCTAAAAGTCGTATGTGCCTGGCGGTGTACCCTCGTTTTGTTTTTTCAGCTGACATTTTTTCTCTCGCTTAGGCGATTTTCGAGTGGCGAAACTCTGCAAATTCGACTTAAATTTGCGTGCAACCTCATTCCCAGACGTCCTGGCTGTCCCACCATGCTGTGTGTGATGTTTTTGTTATGTTTCTTTTTGTATTTGTTGTGTTTTTCGTGTATTTGGATGTGACCGGTTCGGGTGTTAAGTTCGTATTTTTTGCGGGTCGTATTTTATTTTCTCTAAGTGGCGTTTTCCTTTTCAAAGTGTTACGGGATGTAATTTTTTCAAAGTGCTACGGGTCTCGCACTGTGAATTGTATATTTGAGTTTTCTGTTGTTCTGTAGTCCCGCGGGTCGCAGGTATGATGCTTAATGTGTGCAGGGTCGTAGGGATGAGCGCCTATAGTGCTCATCTCCACCAGCACAGTGAGCACCTTCGCCGCTCCCTGCCTAAGTCGTATGGGGTCTATGGCACTCTTCTCCACGAGCGCAAGGAGCGCCTTTTGTTGCTCCTTGTCTGGCCACAACCACGGCCCTCGCTTCGCGAGCCCGCAGATTTAACGTTTCGTTACCAACGGATTTTGGCAACTCCGCGCTGCTGAGAACTATACATGTGATTAGTAGCACCAATAGTCACCAAGTAAATTAGGTGCTGTTTATTTTGATACATTTCCAGGGCTTCGGCTCTAATTATGAATTGCTTGGCAGTATCACTGATCACTATAAAATACTGTTCATGTTAGGATTGTCTGGGAGGCACTGCTCAGATTGCAGATAATTATTAAATGCCAAGAAGCAGTACAATTTTAAAGCTATTACACTCAAGCATGGGATGATAGTTCTTAATTTTTGCAGTAGTGTTTGTGTTAACAACAAGGTATTTAGCAGTGGTGTATTTTTGGCTACTACAGCAAGATTAAGGCCTAGGGGAGTACATTTTCAGTAGTAGCAGTCTGCTTTAAGTAGCCAATGCAGTAATGCACAAAAATATCTGTTTACTTTGACATTTTTGTCTGTAAGCATGCTGAATACCTAAAACACGTAAATACATACACACACTTACACTTATTATTTATGTATATGTGTATGTTGTAGTCTTTAAATGGGGATACAGCAAAATTTGCTGTTGGACAGGTGAAACCCAAATGGCCAAAGAGGAGCGCTTACATTCTGAAGAATCTATGCACCATTAGCTAGTGTTACCACCATACTGTACACATGCAAACTAAGATATAGAGATCCCCACGCTTAATATGTACATAATGCACCATACAGACATATATTCTGTAATATTGGAATGCTCAACATCTGAAAAAACAGCTGAAGGAACAAGAAAAATGGGCATGATCAAAGCTGTGAATGTGTTTTTTGTGCTTTAATTTTAGGAGTTTCCCCAATAAAGGGATAGCTGGGAGGGATGTGTTTTAAAAGAATATACATTTGTAATGGGTTTCTATTAAGAACTTGTAAATATGTGATTGTTCTGCACTGGACCTCACCCCCATCCAAGGTATGTTAAAAAGTTATTGGTGGAGATGGCTGGACAATACCTCTTTATAACAGAGCTATTTATGTCATTGTTTGCTTCAAGGTTCCTTTTTTTTGGGATTGGAAGACTATCCACTCAGTTTGGGTTCACACAAAATAAATAAGGGCTTGCATTGTTATGTGTGCAGCAAAGGGATAAATCGTAGGGATCCTTGTGTTTTCTTGCATGTGCCCGCTGACAGTGGGATGTTCCATCCTGTATAGTGGGCACCTCTAATCCAAACATTCTATTTGAAAATGACATTTTGTTATTTCATGTCACATCTAGCAGCTGCTTGTTGACTGTGTATATTACTCAGTACAGGCTTCAATTAACACTCTTGACAAATATAAAAACAGCCCTACACCCTGGGATACTTCCAACACTCATTAATATGACTTCCCAGTGAGATTGCTTTTTGTCTGTGTGTGGGTTCCATGCAGGGGAGTATTCAGACCATGGTAACCATGTACATGGAATATTCCCCAATTGTGTTCAGTTATTATGCCAAGTGAATATAGAGAATTAAGAAAATTAATTAGCTACTGTTTATCAGTTTGATATATGGCTTTTTTGTTAGGGATTAGAGGTAATAAGGAAACAGACAATGTTTTCCCTGCTTATTCATAAATGTTTTTTATGTGTGTATCTTTATTTGTCTTCTTTATACAATGTGAATAATTATATATATATATATATATATATATATATATATATATATACATGTATATATATATATATATTTATAAGAAAAATATTTCTGCCATTGTGTGTGTTTTCTGCTATTTTGTATTTAAAATGCCATGTTATTTATAGAACTTTATAGAGACATACTGTGTGTTTTCCCCCGTGGAGTATTATTAATGTATTACCCATGTGAAGCTTAAGTTGTAGTTAGGGAGGTTTTTTCTTAGGTTAGGTGTGTATGATAAAGGGCAGTGACATAACTAGTGGGTCCCCAGGTGCCAACTCACTCTGCGCCACCATCTCCTCCACCCCCATCGCCACTTGCAAAAGACCCCTTCCTAGGGCAGATCCCTTCCCTCAAGACACTTCATCAGCAGCTACTTCAACCTCTTCATCTCTAATCCTCAAGATCACTCCCCCGAAGCAGCTCCCTTCTTCTCAAAACCTCATACCCCTGCCACGGACCCATCTTAATACCCTCAAGACCCATTCCCAAAGCAGGCCCATTCCGCTCAAGACCTCCTCCCTCAATCCCTTTCAAAAGCAGCTCCTCTCCCCTAATCTTCCTTGCGGCTCCGGTTTGTGTGACCAAGTGCTGATGGAGAAAGATAATGCCAGATGGAAGATCTGATACAGGGTTTGCATGCTGAAGGGAAGACAGAGCTCAGGCAGAAGTTGTGTTGTAAAACTGCATCTAAGAAAAGGAGGCAATACAAGAATGTCTGTTCACAAAAGTGATATTATTCCAGATACAGGCCCAAAATAAGGTTCACTGACCTAAAAATGTGAATGTGCCTTGTGAAGCTGCTGGCAAGGAAGAAGATGCACAAATGTCTCCCTGTTGTGAGTCACATTCTCCTTACTCTGTGCTTTGGAAATATGATTCACACCTTGAAGATTCTGTGAGGACATTAGGGAGTAAAAAAGCTGAAGCTAGGCCAAGCTCTTGACCTAATTAAACATAGTGGGATGGCCTTGACTGAAAAACTTGTATTCTAGAGAAATGTTTAGTTTTTTTAACATATGCAACAAAGAAATAAGAGGTGCTCAATCTGAGAACGAACAATACCTAAGTAGGTTTGATCTCTAGCAGCTCTATTAAATTCGAACAACAACGTAAAGCTCGCAACGACTGCAGGCTTGAATTTTGGCCGAGTTACTGTCCTATTAAATTAGAGCGGGCTGCGTCTGCGTGTTACGAGCTTGAGATGCAAACCCGTAAACCAGTGTTTGGCCATCGGATTTGTGGTTTTGTTGATGATCAATTAAGGAAACCCATAGTTACTGGTTTAGATGGAGCCAATGGATATAATGCAATATTAATAAACCCGCAAATATGATATTCTATTACATGCGAGTTCCATCATATGCATTAACACATTGATTGTCGGGATCGATATAACACAAAAATATACATAAAAAAACACAGGTTAACAGTTGTGGAAGCACAGACCCCTAACCCACTGCACCACCAGCAACACCTCAATTATTATATATATATACTAGCGACTTGACCGTCAAAAATTATGGCAATAAAATTGTAAGCCTAGAAATGCTGTTTGCCACATAATGCAAGGATATGGGCCCTCTGAAGGGGCTCATTGCGAGCCCCGTGCTGTGCGCCTTTGGTACTCATTGCGAGCCTCTTCCCCTGTGTACTATCTTGAGTTAAGAGTTAGTGACTTGGGTTAAGAGTTACTGCCTTGTATTAATTGTTACTGGTTTGCATTAAGTCTTAGTGCTTAGGGCTTGTATTTACGTCCTTCAACCTCTTTTTATGTCCTTCAGCCTTATTTTCGTCTCGTTTAAAAAAAATTTGCAGCCATTTTTTTCTCGCTTAGACTATTTTCGATTGGGAAAATACCAAAATATGCCTCAAATTAACTTGCAACCACACTAACAGGCTCTCTGGCTCTCCCCCTGTGCTGTGTGTGAGTGTGTAAGTTATTTGGAGACATATTTGAGTTTTTTTGGTGGTCTTGTCAGTTCGGTGGTTCAGCCGTTAAAATCGTTATTTTTTTTTCCGAGGTCTGCAATTTTTCCAAGGTGCATAATTTTTCCTAGGTCCGCGATTTTAACTCCTGTGCCACTGGCGATGAGCGCCTGCGGCGCTCATCGCGTGGCTTGCAATGAGCGCCAAAGGCACTCAATTGCGAGGTCTGTGATGAACACCAAAGGCGCTCATCGCAAGTCCAGTAAAGTAGAGGGAGGAGAGGTAGAGGGGGGAGAGGCTCGCAATGTGTGGCAAACAGCATTGCCATGCTTCAAATTTTATTGCCCTCATTTTTGACAGTCAAGTCGCTAGTATATATATGTACATACACATATGGCATGGTTGGGACCTACATGGTCCCGCTTGGTGTAATGTGGGTTTTTTCAGGTCCTGTTAGGGCCTATATAGTCCTGCTTGGTATTTTAATGTTTTTTAGGCATGGTTTTGGCCTTTACAGTCCTGCTTTGTATTTTAAGGTTTTAAAGGTCCAGTTGGGACCTATATGGTCACTTTTGGTGTAATGTGGGTTTTAAAGGTCCTGTTGGGGCCTATATAGTCCTGCTTGGTATTTTAAGTTTTTTTACATACGGTTTTGTTCTTTATAGTCCTGCTTGGTATTTTAAGGTTTTAAAGGTCCAGTTGGGACCTATATGGTCTCTCTTGGTGTAATGTGGGTTTTTAAGGTCCGGTTGGGGCCTATATAGTCCTGCTTGGTATTTTAAGTTTTTTTACATACGGTTTTGTTCTTTATAGTCCTGCTTGGTATTTTAAGGTTTTAAAGGTCCAGTTGGGACCTATATGGTCTCTCTTGGTGTAATGTGGGTTTTTAAGGTCCGGTTGGGGCCTATATAGTCCTGCTTGGTATTATAAGTTTTTTAGGTATGGTTTTGACCTTGCTTGGTATTTTAAGGTTTTATAGGTTCGGTTGGGGACTATATTGTCCCGCTTGGAATTAATGTTGTTTTTTTAAGGTCCGGTTGGAGTCTAGAGTGCCTTGCAAAAGTATTCACTTCCCTTGGCATGTTTTTGTGTTTTGTTGCCTCACAAACTGGAGTTAACATGGATTGTTTGAGGATTTGCATCATTTAATTTACAGAACATGCCCACAACGTTGAAGATGTTTTTTTTTTTTATTGTGAAGCAAACAACAAATAGGACAAAATAACAGAAAAAGTCAATGTGCATAACTATTCACCCCCTAAAGTCAATACTTTATAGAGCCACCTTTTGCGGCAATCACACCTTTAAGTTGCTTTGGATAAGTCTCTATGAGCTTGCCACATCTTACCACTGGGAATTTTTCCCCATTCCTCCTTGCAAACCTGCTCCTTCAAGTTGGATGGTTTGCACTTGTGAACAGCAATCTTTAAGTCTGACCACAGATTTTCTATTGGATTGAGGTCTGGGCTTTGACTATTCCATTCCAACACATTTACATGTTTCCCCTTAAACCACTCAAGTGTTGCTTTAGCAGTGTGTTTGGGGTCATTGTCCTGCTGGAAGGTGAACCTCCGTCCTAGCCTCAAATCACGCACAGAGTGGTACAGGTTTTGCTCAAGAATATCTCTGTATTTAGCACCATCCATCTTTCCCTCAACTCTGACCAGTTTTCCAGTCCCAGCTGCTGAAACACATCCCCACAGCATGATGCTGCCACCACCATGTTTCACTGTGGGGATGGTGTTCTTTGGGTGATGTGATGTGTTAGGGTGGTGCCGGACATAATGTTTTCTTTGATGGCTGAAAGGTTCAATTTTAGTCTCATCAGACCAGAGCACCTTCCTCCATACATTGGTGTAATGTGGGTTTTTAGGTACTTTTTGGGTCTATATAGATCAGCATGGTATAATGTGGATTTTTAGGTACTGTTTGGGCCTGTATAAACATGCATGGTGTAATTTGGGTTTTTAGTTACTCTTTGGGCCTATATAGATGTCCATGGTATACTGTGGGTCTTTAGGTATGGTTTGGGCCTTTTTTAGACTTCATGGTATAATGTGTTTTTTTAGAGAAAATACAAATCCTACCTTGGCATGTCACAGTTACCAATGCCCATTATATTGATAACTAAAGTAAATACCAGTCATAAATGATGATATGAGTCAATTTAATTGGTATGTTAGCTGGAAAATAGACATTTTAATTGATAGAACATTCATTGGAATGTGATAATATAATTTAATACAATCTTTATTTTTTTTTATTTCTTTTCTTTTTTTTTTCTTTTTTCCTATATTCTCTCTTATGCATTCCCCTCTCCTTTCCTCTATTTCATCTCCCCTTTTCTTTCTTTTTTATTTCCACTAAAACTCTTATTTCTCTCTCTTATACCCCTTCAACTTCCCTAACTCCCTCTTTTATCTATATTCTCCCTTATCTTTCTCTGTTCCATACTCTCTCTTCTCCACTCTCATTTCCTCTCTACCCTACCTTCTCACTCTTCTTTCTGTCTGCTCTCCCTTCTCTTTCTCTTCTTTCCTACATCTCTCTTCTTCACTCTCTTTACCTCTCTCTTCTCCCTTCTCTCTATCCGTTCTATCTTTGCTCTCCCTTATCTCCCTCTCCTTTCCTCTCTCTCTTCTCCACTCTCATTTACTCTCCCTTACCTTTCTCTTTCTCATTTCTGTCTTTGCTCTACCTTCTCTTTCTCTCCTTTTCTCCTTCTTCTCCCTTCTATCTTCTTTCTGTTTTTGCCCCCCTTCTCTCACTCATTTTCTTTTTTCTCTTCCTTCCCTCTTCTTTCTGTCTTTGCTCTCCTTGGCTTTCTCACCCATTCTCTCTCCTCTCCATTCTCTCTCTCCTTTCTGTCTTTCCTCACCTTCTTTCTTCCCTTTTCTCTCTCCTCTTACTTATCTCTCTCCTTTCTTTCTTTCTTTGCTCTCTTCTTTCTCTCCTTTCCTATCTTAACTCCCTTCTCTCTCTCCTTCCTGTCTTTTCTGTCTCTTCTCTCTTTTCTATATTTGCTCTCCTTTTCTCTCTCCATTCTTTTTCCTCTCCCTTTTCTCTCTCCTTTCTGTGTTTGTGCTCCTTCTCTCCCTTTTTGTCTCTCTTCTCTCTCTCCCTTCCTTTCACCTCTTCCTTCTCTCTCTCTCTTCCTTTCTGTCTTTGTTCTCTCTCTCTCTCTCTTTCTTTCTTTCTTTCCTCTCTTTCTGTCTCTCCTTTCCTCTCTCTTCTCTCTCTCTCTCTCTCTCCTTTCTATATTTGCTCTCCTTCTTTCTCTACTTTCATCTCTCTTTTCTCTCTCCTTTCTATCTTTGCTCTCCTTCTTCCTCTCCTTTTTTCTTCCTCTCCTATTTCTCTTTGCTCTCCTATTCTAAATCTTTTACTCTCTCCTCTCCCTTCACTTTCCCCTTCTGTGTTTGCTCTCTTTTCTCACTTTCTCTCTCTCTCTCCTTTCTTTCTTTGCTCTCCTTGTCTCTCTTCTTTCCTCTCTCAGTTTCTATCTTTTGCTCTCCTTTTTCTCCTCTTTTCTCTCTGCTCATTTCTCTGCTCTCCTTTTTTCTCTCCTTTGCCCTCTCACTCCACTCCCGTATTTGGCATGGTAGAGAAGGGCCTATGATTAGCATTAGATGTGGTGGGGTGGGGCTATGACATGGTGAGGGCAGGGCTATAGAGGCCCTACTCATAGCAGTGTTGTAATGTGTGACAGACACTGTCTTTTTTATTATCAGATATATCAATAGAATTAGAAGCTTTGGTTAAACTTACTTATGTAGGATTTTCTACCCTCCAAACTGAAGTGTAGGTTCTATGCATAGTTGCACTTCAGAATAGAATGCACTTAAGCCACTTGTCCACTAAGAAAGGCAGGGGCATGTGCTTTGGTGGGTGTTCCTGATGGTTCTGCTAATATGACAGATGATCTATTGCATATGCAAGAGTTAAAAGAAATGAAGGATGGGCCTTTTGCCTATGCAAAGGGTTTGATGGGCTTATCGAAAGTGTTGCAACCTTGATTTTTTGATGGTTGGATCACAAGATCCAGAAAGGGGGGGAATTGTATTTTAAATAGACATATAGCCCTATTAAATTCCCCAAAAATGTTCAAACTCGTAGCCTGTAACGGAGCCCGCTAGACTTACGGCTATTAAATTGGCCTCTCACAGCTACCCGCAAATGATCGGCGGGTTACAGGGGAAAATCCCTACCGGCGGTTCTGTTCCCGCAAAGCCTTTGATCTGTCAAGCCTGTAAATGTTACGTTTGCAAATCTCTATTAAATTGCTACAAATCCACTGGCGTTCAAACCCGTAAACTGCAAATGGAGCCAAAAAGCCTAGAGGTACTAGAGAGGACCCGCAAAGGGGTTAAAGTCCTATCCGTAGCACTGTAAATGCAAATATCAACACACTACTGTATTTTAAATTAAAGGGAAAGTAATGTTAGTTATTAAAATTAATAGCACAACATTCTCAAGCTTGCAAATCTGCAATATAAAATACTTTTTTTTCTGTTTAATTTCTTTATATTGATCCCTGCAATCAATGTATTAATACATAGGATAGAACTTGCATGGACTAGAATATAATATTTACTGATTTATTAATATTGAATTATTTCTGGAATGTGGGTCTGATCCTAACTCGTAATTCAAACTCGAAATCTAACCTCCATTTTTTGACATAATGATGACAATCTCTTTTACCATTGGCTCCGTCTAAACCCGTAACTACGGGTTTGACTAATTGATCATGTTCACGGCTGCACATGCAACGTGCGCAAGAATGGTTTACGGGTTTGGATATCGGCCATGTCTGTTGCGGTCTTGACTAATTTAATCACTCTGTAACTCTGCCAAATTTCAAGCCTGCAGGCTTTGCGGGTGTACCGGTGCCTCTATAGGCTTAGAACTTAATATGGCCCATACTGTCTGTTTTTTTTTGTTATATCAGTTCATTTTTATCTAAAAACCAAAAGAATGTGTTGGGAGGCAAGATGTTTTCAAACACAGGCTAGACTATCATAACCTTGAGATATTTACTGCTTCTAGTTTTGAGATAGTATAGCTAGTTTCACAAAATAATAATAATGCAATATTATCTAAATTATTCTCTGGAAATTGGGCAGACATGGTGTACATGGTGCAATAACATAACCCTTCTGCTTGATCAAATCGTCTTGGTTTATTCTTCATTATTGGATGTACCACCTAACATTATTTATCATAGTTTCACGTACGTGTGTTGTCACAACACAGGGGAAGGGGTTAGAGCTCAGGATTATAAGGGGATAGACTTCTCGGTACCTAGCATACAGGTCAGGACCACCATCTGGAAATCAGGAACACAGGATCCCAGGATCAGCATACCTGGTACAATCTGCTCTTCAGTGGGCTTGAAAAGGCTAAGGGAGCCAATCCTCAGTCCTTTCTTTTTAGGAAAGCAGTAGAGATTCAGGATACCAAGGGTTAATATTAAAAAATAATAAAACATCTTCCCTCAGAATGAAAACATAAGTTGCTTAAGTGCTCACATACAGAGCAGCATCAAGTTTCTTGTTCCACACACATTAACCATTAAACATTAGCCCCTTCCTTGGGCAAACAAGACTGTTCAATCCTGGTAGTCCCTTTGATATATCCATGTGGTTTTAGATTACCTTCTTGAGTTTAGGTCCATCCTGCCTAAATACCTCACCAAAATCGTTTCTTGTTGGTCCAGGATACACACCCAGGGCCTGAGGCCCAACATTACACCACACATAACTGGAAAAGTGTCCCTCCATGGTCCGTTGTTCCATGAATCCAGGGGGTTGTGACAGTAAACTTTTGGGCAATAAAGGGCCTTTGCTTGTGGGGTTCTGGGGAGTCCTACCCTGGCCCCAAAAAGAAGGTTGTTACATGTTTCCAGTGTATTATATATAAAATTAGTGAGTATTGCAATATATAATGTATTTTTTTAGTGGACATTTCCCCTTCTGGACCACTACCATGTCATGGTGAAGGGACTTGCGTACCTCTTTTCTTTCACCAAGTTTAGTTCATGAAAATAACAATTAGAAAAACAACTCAGTAGTCCTATACGTTTTTGGTGTTTCAATGTTACATGTCTGCATTTGTATTGCATATAAAATGCTAGTTTTATCTGAAGAAGCTCCACAATGTGCTGAATTTTGGTCTGGAAAGATGGCCTATCTTTACAATGTCTTGTTGACACCGTCTGAGATTTCATGATATCCAGCGTCAGTACCCCCTTCCTCTAAGTTTGTTCTTACCTTACCTTTGTTTTAGTGAATTATGCTGTTTTTGCCCAGGGTACATTATAAACTACCCCCTTTGTGCCAGATGCTAAGACTTCTGCTAATACTGTTATTTCTCAGGTTATCTTTCTTGTTTTGATGAATGCCACACAGAGTAAAATTCACAAACCATCAATTCCCCTCAAATTGCTTTTCTGCACCATACCAGCTGGATGTGAAACATCAGATTATATCCAATTAATGTCTGATTACAGTTGATTTATGGAAAGCATGCACACCATTTACACAATGTCATCCATCTGGCATTAGTTGGAAAATGTGACCGTCCTAAGACCAGAAAGCAAGTAACCCTTTCACTGAAAAGCAGACTTAAAATGCATAAACATGTAATTTAACTGACCACTATAGTAAAAGAAAAACTGCACGTTTGTGAAATATGTAACACACTAACAGCTAAATAAGAGGTGGGGAAGGAGATAAGAGGTGAGAGGAATTTGTTATAGAATTAAATCTTGTTCAGTTTGACACCTACATCCTCTGAAATAGGCAACTTGCAATATTAAATACAATCATAAATTCTCCATAAAAGGAAATCCCCTCTCACACAAAACTTTTACCAAAGTGTAATTCATGTCTCCAGAGGCATCAAAATGTATTTATTCTTTCTAATTAAAACTAACTTTATGGCATTGCAATATTAATTATATTTTTAGTCAGGCTCAAAGCTTTCATTTGTTGATAGGCTAAAGAATTATTAAATAATTTATTGAAGATGCATTTTTGCAATAATAGTTGAATAAAAAATAAATATGAAGAAAACGATGATATATTAAATAATTTCTCTCTCTATATATACATATATATATATATATATATATATATATATATATATATATATATATATATATATATATATAAAATCTCACACATATGTTTATATAAGGGGTTTACCTAAACCTATAATGCCAACAGTGGCACAAACAAAACAGGATACTACAACAAATGTTGTTAACACATATAAAATGGAGGAATATATCCTGTTTTGTGTGCACCAACCTCTAAGACTAACTCCATAACCGAAACCTATAATGCCAACAATGGCGCACACAAAACAGAGTAATACAACAAATGTTCTTAAAACATAATAAATTTAATGATCTATCGTGTTTTGTATGCATCACTGTCTAAGCCTAGCCCAATAAGCTAAACCTCTCTGAATATATACAAAATGGAAGTATGTATCCTGTTTTGTATGGTCTTAGTACAAAAACAAATTGATTTCAATGTTATTTTAACATTTGCATCTCTCTCTGTAATTCTCAACAGACACTGCCTGAAGAGTCTCACCATCTCTACAGGAATTTATACACAACACATTGAAGACAAGAGGTACAGTATTACAAGTTACAAAAAAAAAAGAAATACATCAAGTACTGCTGTTTACACATATAAAATGGAATGGCCTATCCTGTTTTGTGTCTGCCTTTGTAGAAACGTACTGCAACCTAACCAACACTCTAAGCCTAATCCCATAACCTTAAACCCCTAATGACAACATTGCTGCATGCAAAACACTATACCAAAAAATAAATAAAGCGGTACCCTAACCCCTAATGCCAAAAGTGGTGCACACAAAACAGAAAAGGACAATGCTGTTAACATATACAAAATGGAAGGATATATACTATTTTAGGTGCGCAACCCTCGAAGCCCAACTCCATACCCTAAACACCTAATGACAACAGTAGTGCACGAAAAACACAACTAAACCCATAATGACAACACTGCCACACACAAAACAGGATAGCACAAGAAATGCTGTTAACATATACAAAATAGAAGGACCTATCATGTTTGCTGTGCGCCTTGAACAAAATAGACTGCAACCTAACTAATCTGCTAAGTCCAACCTCATAAAGTTAACCCCATAATGCAAACAGTGGTGAAAACAAAACAGGATAGGAGAAAAAATACCCAAAACAAAATAACAAAAAGTTAATTTAAACAAAAAAAGGAGCAAAAGTACTAATGTACTACTTTTATTTACAGATTAATATGGCAGATACTAAAAACAAAGAGGAAAAGAAAAGACGTCAAAACAGACAACGTCAAAAAACATGGGCAGAGCAACAGACGCCCAAGCAAAAGGAAATTCAACGACAAAAAGAATGGGAGAGACTAACATCCAAGCCCAAGAAGGCAACTAAAAAACAAAAGCATTTAGAAAATGTTGCTGAACAATCTGATAAGAATTCTAATGATGATTTAGAGAGTCATATTGATATATGTTCTCAGAATTGTCCTTTACTTAAATCTTTACCAGTAGAGGTTTATATTTGTGGTAATATGGATATTGTCTGTCAGTTTTGTGGGGCTTATCATTTACAACAGGAAAGAACCAAAGATGGCCAGTTCGTTAGTTGCTGTCAAAAAGGCAAGGTAAGACTTCCACAAAGACAACACTTGCTAACATATTTAAAAAGCATTATGACTGAGCCTACTTTCCCTAATTACCAAAATTTCAAAACAAACATAATATACTATAATAGTGCCATATCCTTTGCATCTATGGGTGCAACATTAGCTGCTAATGTGCCAGGACATGGCCCTTACTGCTATAAAGTACAAGGACAAATTTACCATCATACTTCTCATTTACATCCAGAAGAAGGGGAGCAAAATTGCTCAACTATATGTCCTAGATACAATGGAAGCTGTTGGACAATGTATGCAGCTTCCAGAAAATAAAAAATGCTTACCCATTATTTTTATAGATCTTGATAAAATTATGGCCCAAAACCTGTACACTCAAACTTATAAAAAATTGTCAGAAATAGAACAAGAACAAATAATTAATGCAGAACTACATCAATTACCAATCCCAAAAGTCAATATGGTTCTTAAAAGAGATCGCCATACTGATAAACCCCATTACAACTTACCAACATCAAATTAGGTTGCAATAGTCTTTCAAAATGACGAGAGAGAACCACCATTTCAAAGGGATATTAAAATATATCCCAGAAATGAGGAGCACCCTTACATCAACATAAGTATCTTAAGTACTAATTTAGATCCAATGACATATCCCATTTTTTCCCCTATGGAGAAGCCGGATGGCAACCCAAATTAACACTTGACAGTTACCCAAATTCGAAAGTACGTGTCAGAAATAATATTTCCATGCTTGAATTTAAAGTGACTCAAATTGGATTAATCCCATTTTATGTGGTGGAAAACTGACACAACAATGGATCATTGATTTATATTTGCAAGTTGAGGCAAATAATTTAAATTTCATAAAATATCAACAAGATAAACTACGTGTAGAACAGTATTGTGGATTGATGTATTATGTCGCTGAGGAAGCTACAGAGAGCTTGAAGCTGGCAAAGCCATCATTTTACCTTCTTCTTTCCACGGATCTCTTCGCAATATTCAATAAAGATACAATGATGCTGTGGCTATTGTAACTAAATTTGGAAAAACAGATTTATTTATTACATTTACATGTAATCCACAATGGCCAGAGATTGTACAGAATCTGCTAATTGACAAACTGCTTCTGATAGACCAGATTTAGTGACAAGAGTCTTCAAAATCAAATTAACTGAATTAATATATGACATAACCATAACTCAGTTATTTGGCAAATGTCTGGCTTATGTTTATACCATGGAATAAAAAAAAGAGGCCTTCCACATGCACATATGCTTATAATCCTTCAATAGAAATATAAATTGGATACTGATGATAAAGTGGATTCAGTGATTATTGCTAAACCACCAGATCCAGAAATACATGGTAGACTATATGAGATTGTAAGTCATCTCATGATTCATGGATCATGTGGAGATATTAATCCACAACACCATGTATGGAAAATAAAAAATGCACTGAAGAATTTCCAAAAGATTATAGAGACGAAACGTATGCTAATTGTGATAGCTATCTATTATATAGAAAAAGAGAAGGCCAAAATGCCATTATTTGTGGAAAAAAAGTTGATAACAGATATGTGGTGCCATACAATCCACATTTACTCCTAAAGTATACTGCACACATTAATGTGGAAGATTGCACTTCGAAAAAAAATCCATTAAATATGTCTACAAATATATTTACAAAGGCTATAATGCAGCTACTGTAGTGGTCACAAGTGAAGAAAATTCAGAACAAACTGAATTATTACATGATGAACTTGCATCTCATATGTAAGTGTGCCAGAAGCATTGTGGCGTCTTTTCAAATTTGAAATGCATGATCGATCACATGCAGTATATCGATTAGCTGTACATTTGCCCCAAAATACTTACTTTATTTCAGTGTTGGAAATGAAAGAGTTGCTTTGGCACAAAGTGAGCATCAACAAACTACACTAACTGAGTAATTTCAATTAAATTGTACTGACTTGGAGTCAAGGGAATTGTTATACATTGACATTCCATATCATTATGTTTTTGTTAATGGATTATGACGGGGAAAAAAAACCTGTGGAAATAAAATTATAACTAGAGAACAATTTGCATTCATTTCCATCTTCTCAAATGCTCCAAATGCATTAGCTTTGTAACAACGATACAATGAGCCTATTGAAGAATTAAAAGCATTAATTGAAATTCAAGAGGTCTTTCTATCTCATGGATTAAATTGTGCAAATTTTAATCTGCCAGACCCAGGACTCATAGATGAAATAAACTTTGAAGACTATGATACTCAGCTACAAAACCAAACAACACAAAAAAACTTGCAACTTTAAATGCATTACATTTGCAAGCATTTAACGCCATAAAAAGTGCACTAGAGGATGACTTGCTCAAAGAACGTTATTTCTATCTAGATGGACATGGTGGATCAGGGAAAACGTATCTATATAATTTATTGATGAGTTTCGTTCGCGCACAAGGTCAAATAGCACTTCCATTTGCAACTACTGGAATTGACGCACTTTTGTTAGAAGGTGGAAGAATTGTGCTTAGTGGATTTAAACTGCCAGTTCCCATTCTGAAAACATCAGTATCGGATATTCGAATGACATCTTTACAAGCAAAAAAAATTAATTATAATCGATGAAGCTACAATGATGTCATGCCATGTCCTACAATGTATTGACTGTTTGTTATGTGAAGTCATGGATAATGATCTGCCTTTTGGTGGAAAGGTGATGTTGTTAGGTGGAGTTTTAGGCAAACATTACCTGTTGTTGTCCATGGAAATTGCACAGACATTGTAGAAACATGTATTAAGTCAAGTACACTATGGAAACTCTTTACTCACCTCAAATTAGAACAACACATGAGATCAGAGGACAAAATGAATTCAATGAGTGGTTCATCAAAATTGGAGAAGGAAAAACAGTCATAATTTTCCTGATGATACTGTGGAAATTCCATTGCAAATTATTTGCAAACAGGACATTATATCGGCTACATTCCAGAATACAATAACTAATGACAATTACGCAGAGCTTGCAACCAAAGTAATATTAACATCCAAAAATAAAGATGCATTGCTTCTGAATAATGAAATATTAAAATTTATAGATGCACCACAAAAAAATTATCACAGTGCTGATTGTGTACTTGGTGATGACAAAGAAACTCAGACAAACTTGTCAACTGAATTTATTAATTCATTAAATCCATCTGGAATGCCACCTCATATTTTGCAGCTAAAAAAATGTGCAATTGTCATGTTACTGTGAAATATGAACCCAAAAAAGGACTGTGTCATGTTACCAGATTAATTGTTCAAGAATTAAAAGACCATTTCATAAATACAGAAATTCTCATGGCATTTGCCATGGCCATTAATAAATCACAAGGACAATTTTTTAAATCCGTTGGAATCTTTTTAGAAGAACCAGTATTTGCCCATGGCCAACTGTATGTTTCATTTTCAAGATGCAAGAATCCAGAGGAAATTAAAGTTTATATTGAAAACAACCAAAGTCATTGTGATTTATTAGATGATGGCTGAATTTTTACAAAAACAGTGTCTACTATGAAGTACTGCAAATTGAATTAGAAAAAATAATAACAATACAACTAATCTTCAAATAACCCAATTAAAAAAGCAACAGTGCTCTTAGATCTACAACAAATTCACAAAAAAATACCACAACAAATATAGAGAACAGTGGTTTTATTTTGAGGACACAATTTTATGTCACTTTTTAGAGGACCACTATTTTGCTAAGGAAACTCTATAAAATGGTAAAAAACATAGGGAACAGTGGTTATACCCCGCGGACAAACTATTATGTCTAGTGGTCTCTTTGTTGAGGACCACTATTTCACATAGGAAAATCTATGTGCTATTTCAATAACTACAAGAATACAAAAAAAAGTAAAAAAACAACAACAATAAACAGTGGTTATATCCCATAGACAAAATTACAAGTCTGAAGAGCTCATTTTAAGGGAACCACTTTGACATACAAAACAAAAAAAGAATGGAATGTCTTGGAAGTGACTTTTGCCAGGATTGGCCCCACAAAACAGTTACCTTGCATTTTCTTACATTTACTGTTTCAATTTTAATACATTAAGTTCATGTTTGTAATTTTAAAATTCTGTTTTCAAAGGACTGAAAAGTTGTTTAATTGTATGCAATTAGGGGTTCATGTTAGTAGGAGGATGATCATTTGTTGTAAAATATAAATGTTTAATTACATATATAGTATTGATCCAGGGAGTAATCTGATCACCAGTTAATGGAGTTAGGAAGGAATAAAAGATTTTGCCCACTTTGAAACAATTGACCAAGTTTCACTTTTTGTTTTTTTTGGTTTGCATTCCTCTGGATTCAATATTCAAGTTCACTATATTTTTAACTAATTTAATTTTAAATGTTATTACATTACGTTAATGTTTGCATTGTTAACATTGTATTTTACAAGGTTTGACAAGCTGTTTTATTGGATATTATTAAGGGTTTATGTCAGTAGCAGTATAATAATTTGTTAAAAACGTAAATGTATAATTAGACAGGATTCATCCAGGGAGTAATTTAATCGCCAGTTACTGGGGTCAGGAAGGATTTTTTTTTTCCCTTTTCATACAATTGGCTAAGTTTCAATGGGGGATTTTACTGTTTGCCTTCCTCTGGATTCAATACCGATGTGCTTTACCAGTAGTTCAACTACAAGTTGCATCTTAAGAAGCATTCTGTAATGGTTTAAAATACTCATTCGTACAAAGTTGACCTATTTTTATGCTACTCATGCATAGATCAGAATTAAAAATGTTAGTATTGTTAATAATAATTAGTTGACCACTGTTTCCAATATAAGTTGCATGTTACAAAGCTTTATGTAATGGTTCACAATATGTATTCATGCAAATTTCATTCAATGTTATATTATTACTGCATACATGACAATTAAGAAGGTTAATATAGTTTAACAGTTGTTGAAATACAGGCATGCACACACTCACTCAGGCAGGCATAACCTCACAGGCTCACTCAGGCAGGCACACACTCACACACTAACTCAAGCAGGCATACACTCACTCAGGCAGGTACACACTCACATATTCACTCAGGCAGGCACACACTCACACACTCAGGCAGGCACTCTCTCAGGCAGGCACTCTCTCAGGCAGGCACTCACTCAGGCAAGCAATCACTCACTCAGGCACTCACACAGGCAGGCACTCACACAGGCACTCAGGTAGGCAGACACTCATTCAGGCAGGCATTCAGACAGGCACACACTCACACACCCACTCAGGCAGGCACACACGCACTCAGGCAGACACACACTCAGGCAGGCACGCACACACTCAGGCAGGCACTCACGTACTCAGGCAGGCAGGCATGCACTCAGGCAGGCACACACTCACTCAGGCAGGCACACACACACTTAAGTACTCACTCACTCAGGCAGGCACTCACTCAAGCAGGTACTCACTCAGGCAGGTACTCACTCAGGCAGGCACGCACTAAGGAAGGCGGGCACACACTCAGGCAGGCAGGTGCACACTCATGCAGGCATGCACACACTCACACAGGCAGGCACTCACTCAGGCAGGCACACACTCACTCAGGCAGGCACACACTAAGGCATGCACACACTCACACAGGCAGGCACTCACTCAGGCAGGCAGACACTCACTCAGGCAGGCACACACTCACTCAGACAGGCACTCACTCAATCAGGCAGGCATACACTCACAAATCACTCAGGCAGAAACACACTCACTCAAGCAGGCACACACTCAGGCAGACAGGCACACATTCACTCAGGCAGGCACTCACTCATTCAGGCAGGCACTAACTCAGGCAGGCAGGCACACACTCACTCAGGCAGGCACACACTCAATGACTCAGGCAGGCACACACTCAGGCAGACAGACAGACACACACACGCACGCAGGCAGACAGACAGACACACACACACAGGCAGACAGACACACACATTCAGGCAGACAGACAGACATACAGACACTGTCACACAAACACTCGCACTGCACTGCTGCTTGGTCCATGCCCCCCTGCCCCCCTGCCCCCTGCTTCTCCCTCCTCCCTCTTCTGGAAACCTCTGAGCTATGCTCGGAGGTGTTCGGCAGCAGCGGTAATGTCATGGCTGACATTGCCACTGCTTGCTGATGCCTCAAATGCCTCATTAAAAATGTGCCTATATCACCCCCAGCAAATTTTTTATTATATTGCAAAAAAGGCACATACTCAGGCAGGCATGCACTCACTCAGGCAGGCACACACTCAGGCAGGCATGCACTCAGGCAGGCACTCACTCAGGCATGCAGGCAGGCACTCACTCAGGCAGACAGGCACTCACTCCCTCAGACAGGTACACACTCACTCAGGCACTCACTCAGTCAGGCACTCACTCAGGTAGGCATGCACTCAGGCAGGCACTCAAGCAGGCAGGCATACACTCACAAATCACTCAGGCAGAAACACACTCACTCAAGCAGGCACACACTCAGGCAGACAGGCACACATTCACTCAGGCAGGCACTCACTCATTCAGGCAGGCACTAACTCAGGCAGGCAGGCAAACACTCACTCAGGCAGGCACACACTCAATGACTCAGGCAGGCACACACTCAGGCAGACAGACAGACACACACACGCACGCACGCAGGCAGACAGACAGACACACACACACACAGGCAGACAGACACACACATTCAGGCAGACAGACAGACATACAGACACTGTCACACAAACACTCGCACTGCACTGCTGCTTGGTCCATGCCCCCCTGCCCCCCTGCCCCCTGCTTCTCCCTCCTCCCTCTTCTGGAAACCTCTGAGCTATGCTCGGAGGTGTTCGGCAGCAGCGGTAATGTCAAGGCTGACATTGCCGCTGCTTGCTGATGCCTCAAATGCCTCATTAAAAATGTGCCTATATCACCCCCAGCAAATTTTTTATTATATTGCAAAAAAGGCACATACTCAGGCAGGCATGCACTCACTCAGGCAGGCACACACTCACTCAGGCACTCACTCAGGCATGCAGGCAGGCACTCACTCAGGCAGACAGGCACTCACTCCCTCAGACAGGTACACACTCACTCAGGCACTCACTCAGTCAGGCACTCACTCGGGCAGGCACTCACTCAGGCAGGCAGGCACTCACTCATGCACACACTAGCACTGCGCTGCTGCTTGGTCCATGGCCCCTCCCTGCCCCCTGCTTCTCCCTCCCCCGGAAACCTCTTAGCTATGGTCGGGGGTGTTAGGCAGCAGCAGTGATGTCATGGCTGATGTCACCACTGCTTGCTGCTTGGTTCAAATGCCAATCAGTATGCACATGTGCTGCATGTTAAAATGAGATACTGTATCCATTATGCAAATTGCAGTTGCTGGGGGTGCCTACATCAACCCCAGCACATTTTTATTATATTGCAAAAACAGTTTGCATATTTTCATTCAAACGTTTTTGCTAGGTGGGTTAAAATGCATTCTACAGGATGCATTCATAACCCACCTCCCAATGGCGCACACTCAGGCAGGCATGCACACACTCAGGCACTCACTCAGGCAGGCACTCACTCAGGCACGCAGGCACACACTCAGGCAGGCACACACGCAGGCAGGCACACACTGACTCACTCAGGCAGGCATACACTCACTCAGGCAGGCAGGCACTCAGGCACACACTCAGGCAGGCACACACGCAGGCAGGCACACACTGACTCACTCAGGCAGGCACACACTCACTCAGGCAGGCGCACACTCACTCAGACAGGCATACACTCACGCAGGCAGGTACACACTCAGACAGGCACACACTCACTCACTCACTGAGACAGGCACACACTCAGGCAGGCAGGCACACTCTCAGACAGACAGACAGACATACACTCAGGCAGACACACACACATGCAGGCAGACAGACAGACACACACGCCGGCAGACACACACGCAGACATACAGACACACACGTAGGTAGACACACACTCAGGCAGACAGACATACAGACACTGTCACACAGAAACACGCAGTGTGCTGCTGCTTGGTTCGTGCCCCCCCCCCCCACGAACGAGATATCCATTATGCAAATCGCAGTTGCTGGGGGTGCCTACATCACCCCTAGCACATTTTTTCTTATATTGCAAAAACAGTTTGCATGTTTTCATGCAAATGTTTTTGCTAGGTGGGTTAAGCTCGATTCTACAGGATGCATTCATAACCCAACTCACTTACATATACCCTTAAGCCTATTTCATCTAAAGCATTTTCAGTTGCAAAATATATTTATGATTTGTTACATGTTTGCTCTCTTTTATAATTTGTTTCAAACTTGTGTTGATTAAAGAATACAGTCACCTTCCTATGGTTTCATCCTATATGGTGTTTATTGTCAAAATTTAGCCACTGGAATAGCTAAAATAAGCATCCAATAAAAGAGTAATAATTTCCCCATAATGTGTTACCGAGGAACATGAGGGTGGCCAGGGGACAACACATACATTTTTAATATTTGTTTTTGTGCCGTTATTTCTAACTCTGGGAACAAGTGACTCACTAATCAATTCTATTCAGTTTATTTTTCTACGTAGATTTGTCTTAACAGACTGAATATTTTCAATTTTGCAGTAACCTGTTTTATTTATACTATAATTTACATGACCTTAAAGGAACCGAGATTGAGCCAAGATATAAGAATCTTTGAGTCTCAAATGAAAAGGGGATTAGAAAACGATACCAGAAATTAATTTCAGTTAATTGAACATGGAAACATAGGCCCCTTTTTAATTGAGCAATTGTTGTTTACAGGAGCTAATGTAGCCCGTAAACTAATTTGCTATTAAATTAGCGAGCCGCAGACGATCTCTGGGTTAGAAGCTGAAAATCACTGTGGTTGCCAAAATCGTAACTTACAACTCATCTAAGCCTTTGATCTGTCAAAGCCACAAATGCTACACTCGCTAAAATCGCAAATCACTATTTGATTTTTACAATTACCCAAGACCGCAATTGTTTTAAAACCTGCAAACGACAAATCTAGCTGAATATATTACAGGTTCCAAATGGGACCCGCAAAGGGTTTATAGACAAGTTCTTAACACTGCAAAGACAATCAAAACACACTATTTTATTTAAAACTAGCTACTTGCCCGTCAAAAAATTACGGCAATAAAATGTGAAGCCATGGCAATGTTGTTTGCCACAGTATGTAAGGCTTTTGCTTTTCTGAGTACCTTCTGAGGTGCTCATTGCGAGTCTCTGCCGTTGTGTACTTTTGCTCCTCCGAGCACCTTCGGCGCTCATTGCAAGCCTCTCCCCTGGCGTACTTTTGCTTCTCTGAGCACCTTCGGCGTTCATTGCGAGCCTCTCCCCTCGTGTACTTTAGCTCCTCTGAGCACCTTCGGCGCTCATTGTGAGCCTCTCCCCTCGTGTACTTCAAGTTTCGTGCTTTGCAACGATCATCTTCAGTTCTCATGGCAATGATAGATATATATATATATAGATAAGTACAGTGTTAAATATACAATTTTCTTATTGCAGTGCAAATTCATTTTTTTTTTCAGGTCTCAGAGCATAATACAGTGATGGAAATATGTAACTGCTTTGAGAATCCTATCGCTGTTAGCCAATGAGCAGTAATCTAGATATATAAGTGCAGTGTAAAATGTGAAAATGTAAAACATTTTTTAGTGCAGTAGAAATTATAAATGTTTATTTTCCATTAGTAATTAATAATTATTAAATGAATGTACGTTAATAATAATTAGTAATGAATAAATGTATTAGGAAGTGTGTAGTATTAATGTATTCGTAAAGTAACGGCAGTGTAAAATATGCTATTTTTTTTTAAATAAATATATATATACTAGCGAATTGCCCGTCAAAAAATGACGGCAATGAAATTGTAAGGTAGTTAAATTAGTAAATGAATATAGTGTACCTATTTTGAAGCATTGTGATGAAGAGCTGGCAATCTGTGTTGATGTTGCTGCAGCATTAGTGGTGTGGAGCTGCTGTGTAAGCATGCTGAATGTGTGCAGTGTAACACTGTGCGTGCGCGAGACCAAACCGTTAGCGTAGTCGTGTACTTCCGCATTGGCGTAAAATGGCGAGTGTGGTATAGGTCTGTATCGGAATATCCGTAGGTGTTTTGTGGTGTTTTGCGAGTTTAGAGTGCTGTAGCCTCGTTTTCGTTTTGTTCAGCGGCCATTTTTTCTCTCGCTTAGATTTTTTTTAGTCTCTAAACTGTTTTATTTCGAGTAAAATCGAGGTGTAAGTTGCATTTTTGAGGTCCTGGGTGCTCCCTCTTGGTGTAGGTAAGGTTTTTATGTATGTGCTGTGTGTATGTATTGTGTTTTAAATGTTTGTATGTCGGCGTGTTGCGTCCGATGTTTGCGAGGTCGTAATGTGTGGTAACGTGTTTCGTACGTTGTTTGCGTTCCTCGTAAAATTTAGCGAGTGTCGTAATTTGTGTGTCGTGTTTTTTGAGTAGCGACGTGAAGTTTGCGAGGGTTTGAGGCCCTTGCCCAGTGACCTCGCCAGCAACTGAGTCCCTCGCTTTGCGAGGGGCCTCAGTTGCTGGCATGGAGCGCCTTCGGCGCTCCATGCCAGCAACTGAGGCCCTTGCCCAGTGACCTCGCCAGCAACTGAGGCCCTCGCTTCGCGAGGGGCCTCAGTTGCTGACATGGAGCGCCTTCGGCGCTCCATGCCAGCAACTGAGGCCCGTGCCCAGTGACCTCGCCAGCAACTGAGGCCCTCGCTTTGCGAGGGGCCTCAGTTGCTGGCATGGAGCGCCTTCGGCGCTCCATGCCAGCAACTGAGGCCCTTGCCCAGTGACCTCGCTACGCGAGCCCGCAAGCGTGAGCAACGACCCGTACGCTCACAACTATATATGTGATATTTTTTAATAATTAATTAATTAATTAATAAATTAATATAAATAGGGGTTAGCATGGATTGTCAAATCCCATGAGTGTTTTCCACTCTGGTATCAATATACCATATCTCAATATATCGTATAACAGAACATGGGAAAAGTTACAAATATGTACAATAAGAAAACTTTATTAGGTACTTATACCTCACAACGACGATTTAAAAGTTTAAAACCAAGGGAAACAAGGGTAAACTAAAAAAAAGGCTATTTAAAATGAGCCAAAGAATCCTAATTGAGCGGATATTCAATATCTCTTCTAGAAAGTCCTTAATAGGAAGGATTCTAAGGTTCAGAGCCCTAATCAGCGTCCACAACAAAGTTCTTTAAAATAATAATTGCATTCTTCCACCCTCCCTTACTAATCGCAACTGTACCACAACTGTTACAAAATCTTTATACTGCTCTTAGTGTGGAAAGCAAATATTCAAGTTGGCATTACCAAAAATTATATAGGGTGGTAGTCAAAAAGTCATATAGAATGTTATAGGGTAATATAGAGTAGTATAAGGGATCTATTGTGCGTGGAATTGGAGGATGCTGAAAAGCAGGGCACTAAGGTGTCTACATGCTGTCACCGTGAGACGCACGTGACGCTCCGCCTACGCCTGACGCGTTTCTACGTCACACAGGATGTCTTTCTCAAAGGGCAAACAGGAAGAAGCGTCTATGCAAATTATTTATGTGTAACAGTTGCTAGGACAACCGGAAAAAAATGGGAAGTATCTAGAGTCCAAAACTAGAAAAAACGGAGCGCATTACTGTAGATCTACGATCCATCTAATGTAACCAAAGGAATAAGAATAGTGAAGGAAAGGAGATCCAAACACTTATGGAGGCCAAAAAACGAAACTGATGTTGTTCTGTGGTGGACTAGTTAATAAAAAGGCAGCTATCAAAATTTAAGTGTGACTATACTGTTTGAAATATAGTGTGAAAATGTCTCACATGGCGGGCAATAGGGGTATCAAGCATGTTCTTTATGCTGAGTACGTGTTTGACTACATACCATAGGGGCAAAAATTTAAAGGACACTTTGGTACATAGTACTTTTAAAGAACAAAGGCAAAATATAACCTGGCTGAAACCTCCATCAGGATGTTTTAGATGTGGTAGATGCAAATATTGACGTTACATTAAACCTACAAAAAGATTTGAGCACACTGTAACTGGTGAAAAATATCAGATTAAAGATTTTTACAACTGCTGTTCCACAGGTGTGGGTTATGTAGCAGTGTGTATTTGTAATAAGATCTACGTTGGTAAAATGAGTCGCCAACTACGACGTAGCGTAGGCGAACACGTACTCAGCATAAAGAACATGCTTGATACCCCTATTGCCCGCCATGTGAGACATTATCACAAAAATAAAAGTGAAGTCTTGTCATTTTATGCTATTGATAGAGTCTCTATGAATAAAAGACTGGGAGACATAGATCGCAGACTATTACAATGTGAGGCCCGCTGGATCTATAAACTTAGAGCTCTTTCTCCTGATGGACTTAATGAGGGTTTCAACTTTACGGCATTCATTTTAATATTCACAAGATATGGATATGTGGTTATATACTGTATGTATATATGTGTAGATATGGATATGTGTGTGTATACTCTTGTGACAGTTATTTAGATTATTTCTTAGCTACAGGATTAGTCTATTGATTTTTTTTATTTTGCCCTCTTCATTATTGATGGAGGGGTTATATAATAGTTATTATTCTTTTCTTCTTTTCATTCACTATTATAAGTTATAATTTTTTTAGGGTAATTGGAACTTTTACTTTCATTAGTCACATTTACTATTTCTTTATTATAGGGGTAGCTTTTGCTTCTTGTGAGGTACTTCTTCACTTTATAGACTCATTTGTGGTCTCTTAGTTATTTATGTATACAGCATAATATTACCTTTTATCATTCACTAAAAAATAGGTCCCCACTCTTTTAATATCCCACTCTTCAATTAGCACTTTACTTCATCATCTATTTCCTTATCCAATGTTTAATGTTTATTTATTCACATTATCTTGTTGATAGTCTTTTCGTCAGTGATGTCATTTTTCATCACTACACTTACATATTATTGTCTTTTGGACATTTTGATAATAATTTTTCAATTGGTATTTAAACATTTGTTACTTTTTAGCATATGTTTTTATCACATTCTTTATTTATATGATTATAATTTGTCTACTAATATCCTCAGATATTTCCAACAGTATAGTCACACTTAAATTTTTTGAGCTGCCTTTTTATTACCTAGTCCACCACAGAACAACATCAGTTTCGTTTTTTGGCCTCCATAAGTGTTTGGATCTCCTTTCCTTCACTATTCTTATTCCTTTGGTTACATTAGATGGATCATAGATCTACAGTAATGCGCTCCGTTTTTTCTTGTTTTGGATTCTAGATACTTCCCATTTTTTTCCGGTTGTCCTAGCAACCGTTACACATAAATACCTTGCATATACACTTCTTCCTGTTTGCCCTTTGAGAAAGACATACTGTGTGACGTAGAAATGCGTCAGGCGTAGGCGGAGCGTCACGTGCGTCTTATGGTAACAGCATGTAGACGCCTTAGTGCCCTGCTTTTCAGCGTTCTCCGATTCCACTCACAATAGATCCCTTATACTACCCTATATTGCCCTATACCATTCTATATGACTTTTTGACTACCACCCTATATAATTTTTGTCAATGCCAACTTGAATATTTGCTTTCCACACTAAGAGCAGTATAAAGATTTTGTAACAGTTGTGGTACAGTTGGGAATATTAAGGGATGGTGGAGAAATGCAATTATTATTTTAAAGAACTTTGTTGTGGAAGCTGATTAGGGATCTGAACCTTATCCTTCCTATTTAGGACTTACTAGAAGAGATATTGAATATCCGCTCAATTAGGACTCTTTGGCTCATTTTAAATAGTGTTTGTTTTAGTTTACCCTTGTTTTCCTTGGTTTTAAACTTTTAAATCGTCGTTGTGAGGTATAAGTACCTAATAAAGTTTTCTTATTGTACATATATGTAACTTTTCCCATGTTCTGTTATACAGTATAATAAATTAATATATTTTACCTATTTCTAATTAATATATCCAGCAATCAATATCCTGAAGAGCTAATAATCTTTTATGATTTCCCTGCAGCATATAATGTACATTTGGACTGTTGCTGACCTGACGAGAAAGTGTCAGCAATGTGCCAAGTGTGCAGTATAAGTAGGCTGCGTGCGCGAGGCCAAACCATTTGTTTAGTCAGGTAAAGCGCCATTTTCAAAATCGTAATGGTATTAGTTGTGTTGTAAAATGGTGGCGACTGTCTATGTGTCACGCGGCTCGCAAGTATTTTCCGTCCTTCCTAATAGTGTATTTTGTACCTCCTACGTTCCTGGGTAAAGGTCATACTTGCCTGGTGGTGTTTTGCGCGGTTAGGGGTCGTGTAGCCTTGTTTTCATTTTTTTCGGCTGGCATTTTTTTTCTTGCTTAGCCGATTTCTAAGTGCCGAAACTCTGCAAATTCAGCTTAAATCCGCGTGCAACCTCACTCCCAGATGTGTTGGCTGTCCCCCCGTGCTGTATGTGTTTTGTTTTTTATGTTTGTATTTTTTTGTGTGTGTTTTTTGTGTATTTCGATGTGCGTGGTTCAGCCGTTAACTTCGTATTTTTTCGAACTTGTCATTTTTTTCCGAAGTGCAGCGGCTTGTCTTGCTTTCCTTTTCAAACTGTTACGGGTCTCGCACTGTGAATTAGATAATTTAGCTTTCTGTTGATCTATAGTCCTGCAGGTTGTAGGGATGAGTGCCTTCGGCGCTCATCGCCTTAGTCGTACAGGGTCATAGGGATGAGCACTTTCGGCGCACATTGCCTGCAACTGCGGCGGGCTCGCTGTGCAAGCCCGCAAGCATTAATAACAGCCCGGAATGCTCCCAACTATATATGTGATATGGGGAAAGCAATGGAAGACATTAGAATTTATTGCACAACAATTCCCAAGGAATAAATAGGTCTAAAACAAATATTTTTTTCGCATATGTTGGAATGGTCATGCATATGCAAATATGAAAAGTGTGGCTGCAAGAGGCTGAAAGCAATTAAAGACATATTACCTTATTAAATTTCAACACAAAATATGAAACTATGCTGCCAGATTATACCTTTCTCACTCACAGAGACTCTAATGTGGACCCTAAAAATATAAAGATCATCTTAAATACATCTCACTCATCAGATCTACCGAGGGGAAAGAAATAGTGGCCAAATTACACCTCCAAATGACATATATCAAGTAACAGGCAAACATTGTATTTTTCGTTGTCCGACTGACCCTATGAACTGCAGCACACTTAGCTATGTCTTTGTCTTTGCTTATCCACAAGGCTTGCATGCAAAGATACTAAAGTGGGTTGCCCGCTCCTTCTCCAGTGGACTGGGATTTGTATGACCTCACTGTTATGACCTGCCCACCTAGAGTGACCCTATATGGTAAAGCTCACAGCTTCATTTAAGTACACAAGCACCTTCACCACCACAAGGTAGCGATCCAGAAAGGGAACAGAGGAATATACACCATGCTAATCTACTCTAACCCACGCATTTGCGGAAGGTGGAGGCTCTACGGCGCCTCATTCGCGGTTAAAAGCAACCCAGAGAAGCAAGACTTTGAAAAAAAACAACCACGATGTAGGACTTGCGCAATGACTAAATACGGACTTACACAAAAAAATCTGAGCCGCGGGAGTTAGAAAAATAATTACGGCCTCGCCAAAATATACGAAATTAACGGCCGTAACAAGGACATCCACAAAGAACAAAAACACTTCAAAATAAATAAATAAACACACACACAGCATGGGGGGACAGCCACTACATCTTCCAGTGGGGTTGCCCTCAATTAAAGTCAAATTTAAGGAGTTTTGGCACTTGAAAATTGGCTAATCGAGAAAAAACATGGGGGCGAAAGAAATTAAAACGAGGCTACACAACCCAAAACCCGCAAATAACAGCCAGGCACGTACGACTTATGACACGGACGTACGAGGTACAAAAATGCAAAATTACGAGGTCGCAAAAATACGAACTTAATGGCCGAACCGCGCACAGCGAAAAACATAAAAAACACAGAAAATACAAACACAAAAAAAATAAAAACATTACACACAGCAAAGGGGGACAGCCAGGACGTCTGGCAGTCAGGTTGCATGCCAATTTAAGTCCAATTTACAGAGTTTAGCCACACGAAAATCCCCTAAGCGAGAGAAAAAATGGGCGCCGAAAAAAATGAAAACTAAGTTAAACGACCCAAAACCCGCAAATAATAGCCCGACACGTACGACTTTTGACAAGGATGTACGAGGTACAAAAATGCAAAATTACGAGGTCACAAAAATACGAACATAACGGCCGAACCGCGCACAGCGAAAAACATAAAAATCACAGAAAATACAAACACAAAAAAATAAAAACATTACACACAGCAAAGGGGGCAGCCAGGACGTCTGGGAGTCAGGTTGCATGCAAATTTAAGTCCAATTTACAGAGTTTAGCCACTCGAAAATCCCCTAAGCGAGAGAAAAAATGGCAGCCGAAACAAATGAAAACGAGGCTACACGACCCCTAAACCCACAAAACACCGCCGGGCACATACGACTTTTACACAGACCAGTACGAGCTACAAAATACACTATTAGCAAGGACGCAAAATCATCCACACCCGCGTACCACATACACAATCACCGCCATTTTACAACAGTAACTTACAAAATGCAGAATTCCACAGCTTAACAAACGGTTTCCCCTCGCACCCTCAGACTATTTACACTACACATCTACATTGTGTGCTGGAGGAACATGAAAAAAGATTGTTAGCTCTTCAGCACATTGCTTTCTGCATATATTAATTACAATTACGTAAAGTATATTAATTTATAATTGTAATAATTAATTAATTATCCTTAAAAAATACATATACAGTAGAAAAAAAAAACACCACAAGATCGCAATAATTGACAAAGGCCTTCACCTCGCTTCTCACAAGAAGCGCCAACGGTGCTCAGAGGACACAAAGTACACCAGGGGGTGGCTTGCAATGAGCGTCAAAAAGAGATCAGCGCGGACCTTACAATGAGAACAAAAGCGTCACTGATAAAAAATACACCAACCGAGAGGCTCGCAATGAACGCCGAAGGATCTCGGACGACCAAAACACTTACTTTCTGTGGCAAACAGCATTACCTGCCTTACAATTTTATTGCCCCTTCATTTTTGACGGGCAAGTCGCTAGTATATATATATATATATTTATACAGCGAGGAAAAAAAGTATTTGATCCCCTGCTGATTTTGAACGTTTGTCCACTGACAAAGAAATGATCAGTCTATAATTTTAATGGTTGGTGTATTTTAACAGTGTGAGACAGAATAACAAAAAAAAAAACAAGAAAAACATATGTCAAAAAAATTATAAATTGATTTGCAGGGAAATAAGCATTTGACCCCTTCATCTTAGTACTTGGTGGCAAAACGCTTGTTGGCAATCACAGTTGGCCAGCAGGTTTGCACACACCTCAGGAGGGATTTTGTCCCACTCCTCTTTGCAGATCCTCTCCAAGTCATTAGGGTTTCAAGGCTAATGTTTGGCAACTCGAACCTTCAGCTCCTTCCACAGATTTTCTATGGGATTAAGATCTGGAGACTGGCTAGTCCACTCCAGGACCTTAATGTGCTTCTTCTTGAGCCACTCCTTTATTGCCTTGGCTGTGTGTTTTGTCATGCTGGAATACCCATACGTGACCCATTTTCAATGCCCTGGCTGAGGGAAGGAGGTTCTCACCCAAGATTTGATGGTACATGGCCCAGTCTATTGTCCCTTTGATGTGGTGCAGTTGTTTCCACCTCTATGTTTGACAGTGGGGATGGTGTTCTTGGGGCATTCCTCCTCCTCCAAACACATTGAGTTGAGTTGATGCCAAAGAGCTTGATTTTGGTTTCATCTGATCCCAACACTTTCACCCAGTTCTCCTCAGAATCATTCAGATGTTCATTGGCACTCTTCAGATGGGCCTGTACATGTGCTTTCTTGAGCAGGGTGCCTTGCGAGCGCTGCAGGATTTCAGTCCTTCACGGCGTAGTGTGTTACCAATTGTTTTCTTGGTGACTATGGTCCCAGCTGCCTTGAGATCATTAACAAGATCCTCCCGTGTAGTTCTGGGCTGATTCCTCACCGTTCTCATGATCATTGAAACTCCACGAGGTGAGATCTTGCATGGAGCACCAGACCAAGGGAGACTTCCATTTGCGAATAATCCCACCAACTGTTGTCACCTTCTCACCAAGCTGCTTGGTGATGGTCTTGTAGCCTACTCCAGCCTTATGTAGGTCTACAATCTTGTCCCTGAAATCCCTGGACAGCTCTTTAGTCTTGGCCATGGTGGATAGTTTGGAATCTGATTGATTGATTGCTTTTGTGAACAGGTGTCTTTTATACAGGTAACAAGCTGAGATTAGAAGCACTCCCTGTATGAGAGTGCTCATTATCTCAGCTCGTTACCTGTATAAAAGACACCTGGGAGCCAGAAATATTGCTGATTTATAGGGGATCAAATAATTATTTCACTCAATGACCTCCAAATAATTTTATAACTTTTTTGACATGCAGTTATTTATTTTTTTACTCTGTCTCTCACTGTTAAAATACACCTACCATTAAAATTATAGACTGATTATTTTCAAAATCAGCTGGGGATCAAATACTTTTCCCCCCCTGACTTTTCCCCCCCTGATATTATATATTATTATATTATTATTATTATTATTATATGTATTAATCTATTGCATAGAAACTAGGGCTCATTAGTTTACAGATATAGGAATGTGGCACAGATGTGATGCATGTGGATGTCCCAAAACTGCAACCATTGAAAACACACTGACACGGTATAACAAAGCTTTTTTTAATACACAGCGCATAATCAGAAATGTACAAGAATGTGCATTAATATCATGGGTGTGGTGTGGGAGGATCCCGAAAGGGCAAGAGGATTTTTGGAAAAAGGGAGTACATAAAGGGGGTAATGTCATAGTCTAGAATAATCATGATGCATAGCACCTACCAGGGTCACATGTCGTCACTACACCACTGCAACCAGAATCTGATGAAAAAAAGGATCATCACAAATCACTCCATTTAATCAAAGTAACCAGTAATGTGCATAGCACTTACTTTTGGTTAGCATCTGCTCAATCAAACAGACACATAAAAATCTGGACTATCTCATCCAAACAAGTTTCACACATACAGTGTATTCCTAAAACAAAAAACTGAAAAATGTGGTAAAAAATTCGAAGGAGGATAAAAACACCAGAAAACATGCATGTATGGTACAGTGCTAAATACTGTAACTGTAACAATATACCAACTCATCTCAGGATAGCTCACTGGCCATGAACATTAATAATGATGTGTCATCTCACAATAAATACTTAGCTGTGACCAGCGTCAATGGTCCAAGTGTACTATCACCTTCTCCATATGATATTGTTAATCAACATTGATATCACATCCATCAGCTATACAGGTGTTAGCACATGTTAAGGGATACTAGTGTTATCAGCAATATGGGAAAATACCCACAAAGGTCAGCAGCCAGATTCACTGTTACTTACATCAGACACAGGGATCTGTTCTCATATCGATATTGAGGTCAGGATAGCATGCTTCACTAGTGCATGTATTAATGCTGACTTTCATTAACATGCCTTTGTAAGACATTTCCAGTCCACCGTCATAGCAGTATTAGTCTACATTTAAGCTAAAAACAATCATAGATACATGATAGCTTTGATATTGTGGGAGCTACATGTTAGGGGGGGGGGGGCTGTCATTGAAGGAATGTCTACCTGAGAGGCACTCTGAATATCTTACAATTACTTAATTTCTTTGAAAATGCTTGCAGATGCAGAAGATGCTTTTATGGACCTGCATTGTGCCTAAAATATAAAAAAAACAACAACAAAAAACACCTCCAAAACAAGGCCCTAAAAAGATAGGGACTGCAGCATCACTTCTCAACAGCATTCCTCAGTGACCATTAATTGGTGTAATGTTACCAATGTTACCAATTACCAATGGACCATGTGATGGGAGGTAGCCATCTGTGTACAAAATACAACCATCATAACCAATGAACAGCTTTGCTCTTGGTGGTGGTGGGGGAATGGAGGTCCATAGGGGGGGGGGCATTGCTGAGTGAGGAGGTGGTGGGGGTGGCCAGGTGGGGAGGGTCTGGGGCCCAGCTGAAGCCTGGCTCCATAAGTCAGGTGGTGGTGGTGTGCCTGGTGGTGGTGGCCAGTCAGATGCACTGCTGTGAGGGGGAGGAGGTGGGGACTAGCCAAGCTCATCCCTAAAGTAGGAGGGCCCCAGTGATAGGCTCAGTGTCTCGAAGAGGGTGGCAGTGAGGTCAAATGCCACTGGTGTGGCTGATGCTCCTGCTGGTGACCCCACTGCCCAGATGATATCCTCTGTACCAGGGCACTTGGCTCCTCTTCTTTCCTCCTCCCCCTGCGCTGGTTCCTGCTGGGCAGGTGCTCGGTCCCCGGCGTCCTGCTCTGATGGAGCTGACGCCCCTGAATCTGGCTCACCATTGGACCCAGACCTACTGGAGGCTGTAAAAGAGCAAATAAAGGTATATGTGTTAAGTATGATGTATAATACATTGTTTTGTGTTAATTCCTAACTATCTGACATCTAGCCTTGGACCTGGATGATTCTTTTAATTGCAACTATGAGTAGCTATCATTAGCTAGCTGTGAGCTATGTGTTGATTCTTGATCTTCATTTTTCTTGGTTCCTAACGCTATCTTTATTTCGACTGCGATCTATCACTGCATCTGCTGCACTGGGCAAAATCATACATAGACTCTCTATTGGTTGACTACTGTTGTTGTGCCCACGAATGACAGTGTTTTGTCAGCTTCATGGATTTAGTGACGCATGACTGATCCATCTATCCCTTTTTATTTTCATAGAGCTGATATGTCAGTGTCCCTGTTGGTCATCATGTACATGTGTAGTGTGTGTGCTGTACATGTGGTGTAATCTTGATGTATGTGATATTAACCTGACATGGAGGCTGGATCCTGCTGGTCCACCAGGCCTGAAACTCCAGTGGTGGGCAACTGGCTCAATAGATCGTTGGCGACCCTCTCCCACTCGTTGTAACTGACTGTCACTTTGGGGCCACCACTTGGTGCTGCTGCTTGACTGGCCTCCTTGGCCATCATCCTCCTCACCCTGGCCCGGACATCATCAAAGCGGGGCTTCACAGACCTCACATCCCTTTCCTCTGTTCCCACTGCTGTTACTGTGGCCGCTACCTCCTTCCATGCCTGGGCCCTAGGCCCGAGTGTAACTTCCCTCCACCGCAAGGATAGCAAGGTGGCCACAAATCACACAAAGGAGGACCACATTCTCCTTGTGTGTGCAGTTCTGGGCCCTGTGCCTGCCCCAGCCTCTTGCCCTTCCGACTGTGGACAGGGATCCTTTGTTCCCTTGTTTGCCCCTGAGGACTGTCTCTCCCCCAAACAAGCCCCCAAAGAATCACCCCCTCTGACCCCGAACTTTGGATGCCTATTTCTATGGGCAACCCACCACCACCCACCTCCTCTCCTCCACTCTCCTCCACCGCTTCACTCTCCTTCTTCTCCTCCTCCACCTCTCCACTCTTCTCCTCCTCTCCACTCTCCTCCTCTTCCTCCTCCACTTTGCCACTCTTCTTCTCTTCTCCTACACCACCCCTCACCTCCTCCACCAACTCCTCTCCTCAATCACTTGTTACCTCCTGCTCCTCTCCTCCATCACTCCTCACTTCCTTCTCCTCCTCCTCTACTCCACCACTCCCCAGGGTCACTCTCTCCTCTCTTTCCTCCTAGCCTCTCCTTTTCTCCTCCTTCCCACTTCTCCAGTCCTCTCCCCTCCTCTATCCTCCCTTCATAATAATCCCAAAAATAATATAAAGATAAATCAAAATAAGTATTACTGTATATATATATCAGGGGGAAAAGAAGTTGTATTTTATGTGTATTTATTAATTGTTGGGTGATGGGGTCTGAGATATAGGATGGCAGTGTTTGTATGGAGTAACCTAGCTCTATGTGTATCTATGTGCGTTATTTAATATATGTGTATTTGTATTATGTGTAATCTGTAAATATAAGTAATCAATATTTAAGTGTAGAATAGTAGTTAGAATAATGTAAAAGAATAAAACTGTAAGATCCTGCTCTGCAAATTTGCCTACTCTCTCCTTCTGTTTTACCAACCACCAACTTCACTTTACCAACTTCATGAGAATCTACAACACAGTCAACGAATGGGTGGGTGGAACTCAACTTTATAATAGCTCTCTGTCAATCATATTGGCTAGCCCGCGTTCTCTTAGAGAGGCCTGTGTCGCACTCTGTGGTTACAGGATTGGATTGTAACTGCGGACCACTTTTATTCCAGCCCCCTAACAGCTTGCAGGCGCTATAAGGATTTACGATCCTGAGGATTCAGCCCTTAACTTGCAACCTTGTTCAATTAAATCGCTCTGTAATTGTAGCAAATCTTGCAATTGAATAGGTGCCATAGATTTATTTATTTTTTTTATGATTTTTATTATGAGAAGAAAAAATTGCAATGTATTCATGTACACATTGTAAAAGGTAAGACATAACATTGTATTGTGGCATATTACAACCTGTAATAAACACATTTTTGCAACATTTTCTCTTTTTTTTTGTTATTTTGTTTTAAAACTATCTATAACCTCATGTAATTTTTCCACTGTAACTTTAAACAGACATTTCAACAGTAAAAACAGAAATATCAGAAATATAAGAAGAAAAGAAAAAGGGAAAAGAAAAAGGGGGACAATCAACCCCTGAAAAACTTTCTCACCAATCTCAGCTGCCAGCTCTTAAAGTCCAGATATCCCAACAGGAGGCCCATCTTCTGTAACTCTCATCCATCTCAGCCGATAAGCCACTTATGGAATGAATATATTTTTTTTTTTTGTAACACACATTGGGTGTTGGAATGTTCAATTTTGAGTGTTTTGCAATGTTGCTTCTAGTTGCAAGGAATATTTGATTAGATAAAAACTGGGCTGTTTTCGGTAAACCTGGAATTGGCAATCCCAATAAGGCTTCCACTGGTTTTTGAGGGATATTCATATCCCATAGTATAACTAATAAAATATAAGTTGCATTCCAGAGATTCCAGGCATTCCCATAGCACATGTTTTCGGGTCCCTAAGGTGTCACATCCTCTAGAGCCGTTTCCATCTAATAAATGATTGGTGAGTCGAAGTCTAGCTGAGACTAAGATACCATCTCATGATAGTTTTATATGTATTTTCCTTCAATGATACATTTAAGGAGGAGTTAGTTGTGTTTTTTTAAGATTTTACCCCATTGCTCTTCATCTAATGTGATATTAAGTTCTGTTCCCAGGATGATCTATAGGACAATTGGTTAGGAGTGGCCTGATCATTTAAGTAGTTGTAAATTACTGTAATGTTTTTCTTACCCTTCAAATTGTGTAGACAACAAAGTTAGAAAGGGGTTTTACTGGCTAGTTTGTTATCTTTTGCAATATGGCCTAGTTTGGTATTAATCATCATTAGATTTATTAACCATTCTTTATGCAGTAATAAGTGACTTGCGCTGAATTCAGTGGGGGGCCAAGTCTGACATTCCAACAATATGTCTGCAACAATTGTTATTTGTTTTCGGATCCACCGAGCTAATTGGGAATTTTTGGTCTTTATAGGGTATCCATAGCGGGGCTAACCATGAGCAGTTTTCTAACAAATGGGTTATTTTGTTTATCTGTTTCCATAATGTGATGGAATGGCTTTTGCTCAATGGTAATGATTTCATGGTAACTTCAAGATGGATGCTTAACAATTATATCTAAGTCAAAAGTATATTTGTTCCCTGAGTACTGGTTGTTTTACAGTGCCTTGCAAAAGTATTCACCCCCCTTGGCATTTTTCGTGTTTTGTTGCCTCACAACCTGCAATTAACATGGATTGTTTGAGGATTTGTATCATTTAATTTACAGAACATGCCCAGAACTTTGAAGATGTTTTTTTTTTATTGTGAAGCAAACAACAAATAGGACAAAATAACAGAAAAAGTCAATGTGCATAACTATTCACCACCCTAAAGTCAATACTTTGTAGAGCCACCCTTTCCGGCAATTACAGCTCCAAGTCGCTTTGGATAAGTCTCTATAAGCTTGCCACATCTTACCACTGGGAATTTTGCCCATTCCTCCTTGCAAAACTTCTCCAGCTCCTTCAAGTTGGATGGTTTGCACTTGTGAACAGCAATCTTTAAGTCTGACCACAGATTTCTATTGGATTGAGGTCTGGGCTTTGACTAGGCCATTTCAACACATTTTACCCTTAAGCCACTCAAGTGTTGCTTTAGCAGTGTGTTTGGGGTCATTGTCCTCCTGGAAGGTGGACCTCGGTCCTAGCCTCAAATCACGCACAGAGTGGTACAGGTTTTGCTCAAGAATATCCCTGTATTTTATCCCTGGTTTACTTATAGTGACCCGCCCCCCCCCCCCCACACACACACACACACTGTCCTCCTCCTTATCCGGCTAATTTTTTTTCTTGATTTTGTGTTTTACTTTTCTTTTCTTTTTTTCTTTTTACTCTTGGTATTACTCTTTGTATTTTTTGTCTATTTTCATTGGAGTTTGTTATATTATCTTATTTTTTTCCTTTTTCGCTTAACTTATGGACTTATTATTTAAGTTTAAGTTAAAATTTTGGGTAATAAAATAACTATATATATTGATTAATCTGATTAAAAGTTATTGCTATAACTTTTTAAGCTTAAATTTAACATGGTGGTGTTCTTTATTCTCTCTTTTCATCATTAAGGAAAAAGTAATATAATGCATTCTTTTTGTTCTGTTTTATTGTTCACTTGAATTTAAAATGTACCGTGAATACTCGAGTATAAGCCGAGTTTTTCAGCCCTTTTTTAAGGCTAAAAAGGGCCCCCTCGGCTTATGAGGATGGGGAGGGAGGATGAGGATGGGGGGGGTTGAGGTTGAGGAGGGGGTTGAGGAGGGGGGTTGAGGTTGAGGAGGGAGATTAAGGAGGGGGTTGAGGATGAGGAGGGGGTTGAGAATGAGGGGGGGTTGAGGATGAGGAGGGGGGCTGAGGATGAGGAGGGGGGCTGAGGATGAGGAGGGAGGTTGGGGATGAGGAGGGAGGTTAAGGAGGGGGTTGAGGATGAGGGGGGGGGGTTGAGGTTGAGGAGGGAGATTGAGGGGGGGTTTAGGAGGGAGGTTAAGGATGAGGAGGGGGTTGAGAAGGGGGTTGAGGATGAGGAGGGGGTGGCTGAGGATGAGGAGGGAGGTTGAGGATGAGGAAGGAGGTTGAGGAGGGGGTTGAGGTTGAGGAGGGGGTTGAGGTTGAGGAGGGGGTTGAGGAGGAGGGGGTTGAGTATGAGGGGGTTGAGGAGGGAGGTTGAGGATGAGGAGGGATGATGAGGAGGGAGGTTGAGGATGAGGAGTGGGGTTGAGGAGGGAGGTTGAGAATGAGGAGGGGGGAAGAGACACAGGGAAGGGAGAGGGAGGAAGAGACACAGGGAAGGGAGAGGGGGAAAGAGACACAGGGAAGGGTGTGGGGGGGGAATAGACACAGGGAAGAGACACAGGGAAGGGAGAGGGGAGAAGAGACACAGGAGAGATAGGGGGACACAGAAGGCACAAGAGGGACACAGGGGGCAGCAAATTCTCCACCCTCGGCTTATACTCGAGTCACTCATTTTACCCAGTATTTTGTGGTAAAATTGGTGCCTCAGCTTATACTCGGGTCGGCTTATACTCGAGTATATACAGTGATTAATATGTTTCTGTAAAAGGCATTATTAACTTAATATGTATGGAACTTCTATGAATAAAAAAAAAGAATATCTCTGTATTTAGCACCATCCATCTTTCCCTCAACTCTGACCAGTTTCCCAGTACCGGCTGCTGAAGACCACCCCCACAGCATGATGCTGCCACCACCATGTTTCACTGTGGGGATGGTGTTCTTTGGGTGATGTGATGGGTTTGCGCCAGACATAGCATTTTCTTTAATGGCCGAAAAGTTCAATTTTAGTCTCATCAGACCAGAGCATCTCCCTCCATACATTTTGGGAGTCTCCCACATGTCTTTTCACAAACTCAAAATGTGCCATTTTGTGTTTTTCAAAAAGTTATGGCTTTCTTCTGGCCACTCTGCCATAAAGCTCAACTCTATGGAGTGTACGGCTTATTGTCATCCCATGTACAGATACTCCAGTCTCTGCTGTGGAGCTCTGCAGCTCCTTTGGGGTTACCTTAGGTCTCTGTGCTGCCTCTCTGATTAATGCCCTCCGTGAGTTTTGATGGGCGGCCGTCTCTTGGCAGGTTTGCTGTTGTGCCATGTTCTTTCCATTTGGTTATGATAAATTAGATGGTGCTCCTGGGGATCATCAAAGATTTGGATATTTTTTATAACCTAACCCTGGCTTGTACTTCTCAACAACATTGTCCCTTACTTGTTTGGTGAGTTCCTTGGTCTTCATGGCAGTGTTTGGTTAGTGATGCCTCTTGCTTAGGTGTTGCAGCCTCTGGAGCCTTTCGAAAATGGTTTGTATATGTAATGACACATCACGTGACACTTAGATTGCACACAGGTGGACATCATTCCACTAAGTATGTAATTGGTTGCACCAGAGCTTTTTATGGGCTTCATAACAAAGGGGGTGAATACATACGCATTTGCCAATTTTCTGTTTTCTATTTCTAAAAAAATGTTTTAAGTATATATTTTTCTAATTTCACTTCACCAACTGATCCATCACATAGAATTCAGATTAACAAAACATTGAACTTAGTATGGAATGTAACAAAATAGGTAAAAAGTCAAGGTGGGTGAATACTTTTGCAAGGCACTGTATTTCTACCCACGTTGGAGGTGAATCCTTAATGTAACATTTGGTTAGTTGGGCTAGTCTTGCTTCCTTAAAATATCTTAGCAGATCAGGAGTGGCTAAGCCTCCTCTTAGTTGTGATGCTTTCATAGTTGCCCTATTTATCCATATGAAATAGGGGCCATATATTTGATATCAGATAGCCATAGATCCCATCTAGTCTTCTCGTTCTAACTACCTGCAAAGCTTGGCTAAACCAATACTCAAGATGGCCTTATGCTTGAATGCCATAACTGAACTTGCCCTTACCACCTCCACTTATTTTATTATTTATTATTTATTGTTCAGTCATTCAGTCGTGTCTGACTCTCTGTGACCCTATGGACTGCAGCACATTTACTTAGGCCTCTGCCTATGCTCTTCCACAAGGTTTGCATGCCAAAGATACTGGAGTGGGTTGCCAGTTCCTTCTCTAGTGGACTGTGATTTGATTGACCTCTCTGCTATGAACTGCCCACCTACAGTGGCCCTAAATGGTATAGCTCATAGCTTCATTCAGGTACACAAGCCCCTCAACCACCACCACTTAGCAATACACAAGGGGACCAGGGGAACATACACCACACTAATGTACATTGATGAACAGCAAAACATAATGTGAGGTCACAAAATGGGAATGGCTATACATCCTGGCACATGGCTACCAGAAATGGCGTGCGACTTTCCAGGATGGGCGTAGCAGAAATGATCCCTGATTAAGGTGAGTTGGCTGTTGATCCCTGTGCCTCTGCAAATCCTCCATGTGTTTTTTGCAGCCGCTCTTGATAGGTTAGAGTAGATTAGTGGGGTGTATGTTCCCCTGGTCCCCTTCAGGATTGTTAAGTACTAGTGGTGAAGGGGCTTGTGTACTTCAATGAATCTGTGAGCTATACCATGTAGGGTTACTCTAGGTGGGTAAGTCATAGCAGAGAAGTCAGACAAATCACAGTCCACTAAAGAAGGAACTGGCAATCCACTCCAGTATCACCTGTCATATTGTTATCAGGCTCTCATGGGAATGTTAATACCCCACAGTATCACAAATTGGACTTTGCATGTGTGTTAACCCTTTATTATTATGATATATTATAAATATTATTATATGATATCTAATGCTATTAATACTATTATTATATGTATTATAATGTACTATGATCAATTGCATAGTAACTAGGGCTCATTAGTTTACATATATAGGAATGTGACACAAATATGATGTATATGGATGTCCCAAACCCCAAGCATCGAAAACACACTGATACAGATAGAACGGTATAACAAAGCTTTATTTCCTACACAGGGCACAATCAGAAATTGACAAGACTGTGCATTAATATGATGCGTGTGGTGTGGGCAGATCCCGGAAGAGCAAGGGTCACATGTGGTCACTACACCACTGCAACCGGAATCCAATGAAAAAGAAGATCATCAGAAATCACTCTATTTAATTGAAGAAACCATTAATGGTCATAGCACTTACAACTTGTCTAGATCTGCTCAATTAAACAGATGATCCAACATCTGGACTGTGTAATCCAATCCAGTTTCACACATACAGTGTGTTCCCAAAACAAAAATCTGAAAAGAAGTGTGCAAAAAAAAAAAAAGGCAGAGGAGGATAACACTCTAAGAGGAGTGATAAATACTGTAAATGTAATAATATACCAACTTACCTGATTCCCATCTGCAAGCATTACTAACCATTAGTTAGTTCTCAGGATAAATGCTTAGCTGTGACCAGCGTCAGTTGTCAAGGTGTACTATCACCTTCGCAATATGATATTGTTCATCAACATTGATATCACATCCATCAGCTAGACAGCTATTAGCAAATGTTAAAGGATACTCATGATATCAGCAATAGGGGAAAATACCCAATGATACGGAGAGGACACAAAGGTCAACATATTGAGGTTAGGATCACAGGCTTCACTAGTGCATATATTAATGCTGGCTGTCATTAACATGCCATTGTGAGACTTTGAAAGTCCACCGCCATAGTGGTATTAGTGTACATTTAAGCTAACAACAATCATGTCTTAGATATCTGGCTATATGATAGCTTTAAGATTGTGGGAGCTACATGTTAAGGGGGGGCTGTCATTGAGGGAATGTCTACCTGAGAGGCACTGTAACAATCTTACACTTAATACATCTCCTTCACAATGCTTGCAGATGCAGAAGATGCCATCATGGACCTGAATTGTACCTAAAACAAAACAAAAACATAACACCTACAAAAAAAGACCTTAAAAAATATAGGGACTGCAGCATCTCTTCTCAACAGCATTCTTCAGTGACCATCAATTTGTGAAATGTGAAACAAAACCCTACGTGTCCACAGAGACAATGTGATGGGAGGTAGCCCTCTGCATACAACATATCCCATCACAATACTCTGTAGCTAGGCTAGATTATGTTAACATTGTGACCAATTGATTGTCTGAGGAGTGTTGTTGAGAAGGCACAAACATCGGTGCAGCCCCTAGGTCCTTCTCCACCTAGGCACAGGACCCCAATCCCAAGTGGCGGACACTTTCTCCCTGGTGGTGGAGGGGGGGCAGAGGGAGGCAGCACCTTCAGTGGCGGAGGCATGGTGAGAGGAGAGGAGGGGCCGCGTCACATGGTTTCCATGGTTACCCCCTGGAATGCGCTCTGGTCTGCTCCAATCCTGAGCAGCCTGGCCAGGTAGGATTCAGTCATCAGGGGGTGTCTCCTCCCTATTGCACCTGGCCAGTCTGCGGGGATGCTTGCCTGGATCCCCCAAAGACATTCCACCTACTGTCGCATGAGGGCAAGAATCTTCGCCTGTGCAGCCTGGCCTGATGTTGGGGAAGGAGGCCCCTGGGGCGTGGCCCGGTGAGGAGGTGATGGTGTTGGTGTTTGAGTGGGGAGCCTGTGGGGCCTGGCTGGAGCCTGGTGAAGTAAGGGCGGTGGTGTTGTTGGGCACTGTGGTGGTGGTGGTGATAGCGGCTAGTCCATCGCACTGCTGTGGGGAGAGGAGGTGGTGGCTGGCTTGTTATGGTCCTTCCAGTGGGAGGGCCCTGGCGATAAGCTCAGTCTCTGGAGGAAGGGGATAGTGGGGTCGAATCCTGGTGGTGTGGTCCAGATTGTGACCCCAATAGCCATATGACATCCTCCTCCTCTGAACCAGGGCCCGCGGCTCCGCTTCTCTCCTCCTCCCCTGCGCCGGTTCCTATTGGACCAGAGATTGCCCCTCAACTTCCTGCTCGGATGGAGCTGACGCCCCCGTCTCTGGCTCACCACTGGAACCAGGCCTCCTTGATGCTGAAAGGGAAGAAAAAAAAGGTATATGTAATTAGTATGATGAATAATACATTGTTTTGTAGGCATTCCTAACTATCTAACATCTAGGCTTGAACCTGGATGATTCTCCTAATTGCCACTCAGATTAGCTATCATTTGATACATATGATCTATTCTTTGGTTCTTGGTCTTGATTGTTCTTGGCTCCCAACGCTATCTTGATTCTGGCTGTGTTCTGTAACTGCATAGGATGCAGTGGGCACACCAATACATGGACTCTCTATTGCTTGATTACTGTTGTTGTGCCCAGGAATGACAGTGATTTGTCAGCTTCATGAGTTTAATGATGCATCCATCTATCCCTTATTAATTACATGGAGCTGACATGTCAGTGTCCTTGTTGGTCATCATGTGTAGTGTGTGTGATGTACATGTGTTATCATGTTGGTGTATGTGGTATTCACCTGACATGGAGGCTGGATCCTGCTGGGCCACCAGGCCTGAAGCTCCAACAGCGGGCATCTGAGTGAGAAAGTCCTTGGCGACCCTCTCCCACTCATTATAGCATACAGTTATGTTCTTCTCCTCCTTGGCCATCATCCTCCTCACCTTGACCCTGATGTTGTCAAAACTGTGCTTGACGGATCTCACATCCCTTGGCGAAGTGCCCACTGCTGTAGCTCAGCCGCTACCTCCTTCCATGCCAGAGCCCTAGGCCCTAGCCTAGCTTTTCTCTCCCCTGCAAGGATCACGGCAGACCAAGGATAGCCCCAAGGAGGACCACATTCTCCGGTGCGTGTACTTGTGGGCCAAGTGCTTGCCTTAGCCTCTTGCCCTCCCAACTGTGGATGGGGATCCTTACCTCCCTGACCTGCCCCTGAGGCCTTTCCCTCCCAAACTACCACCCCCAGCCCCTTAACAGCTTGCATGCGCGGAAAGGGTTTACGGGCTTGCGGCTCTGGCCCTTTGGTCGCTGCATGGTTGAATGTAATAGCTCTCTAACTTGCGGGTGTACCGATGCCGTTACAGACTTGGAATCTAATGAAGGTCTGTTAAGGGCCTCTGAAGTATGAGTGCTAATTGTGGGTGCCACTGGGATCCATAGAGAACCCCGTGGTTATAGTTAAATATACCATGAGGGTCCAGGTATAAGGCTTAATGCCATGGTTGTCTATAGGAGCCTGATGGAGGATCCACTGGGTCATAGAAGCTAGTGTGTAGGAAGCAACATATTATATGTTGAAAATAAGCCAGTAATCAAACTTTTATTTTTAATCAGCATTTTATTGCGACATATTTTTGTTTTTAAAAATGTAGTATATAAAGATCCGTTAAAAAAATTCCTCATTTTAATAATTTCTTTGTGTAGGAAGGGGAATACCTGGGTTCATAAGGGTAAGCGGATTTGAGAAATCAAGCCTCAAATAAGATACAATTAAAGGAGTTACCAACTTGATAGTGTCAGATTTGATGCATATAGGCTTCTAAGAGGCTTTTTGTACCTCTATGGGTAAGTGAAACTACACATAAACTTTTTCCAAAATCACAGCATAAAAAATTAGTAGTTAACCTATGAGTGCTGCGATCTCCCTGCTGGCTCAATGTGATAGCTTTTTGAAAGTATGAATGGGACAGGTATTAGTGGGTTACAATTTTGGGTACTTCACATACATTCAGAAGGCATTTCTCATAGGTTTTTTAAGGTGTGGGAAGTGATTGCTGGTACTTGATTTACAAGTTATTTTTCCTACAAGAGACATGAAATGGAGGCCAATGTCTTTAAAAACATAGTTTTTACTTTATAAAATGTTATTTAAATTTAATCTAATTTAATAATAAAAATCAGGATGTCTGTATCTAATTAAGCCCTGGAAAGACAGTGCAGACATGATCCCTGGAGGCTGGGTTCTTGTTAGTCTATAATGGTGTTTCATGCAACTCCCCTCCTAATGTTTGTAATGCAGACTTGGAGCCCCATTCAATTGAGGTTTCAGGAGATCTCGTAGCCTGTAAGTGAGGTCGTAAGCTACTTTGCTATTCAATTGGCGTCTTTTTGCGGGTTCGAACCGGCTTCCGAGTTACGAGCTTGAAAAATTGGTGATGGTTAACCTCGCAAAAGCTTCCAGAAGCCTTTGATCTGTCACTTTCTGAAATCGCTAATCGCTATTCAATTGCTCAATTTCCCCAAGTCCGCAAATGTATTCACACCCGTAATTGGCAAATGAAGGAGAAAATCCCATGAGTGCTACAGAGGACCTGCAAGGGGGTTAAACACCTATTTGTAGAACTGTAAATGCAAATAAATAATCACTACTGCACTGTAAATAACAGGGAAAGCAATGATAGACATTATAATTAATTGCACAACAGTCTCAAACTCGCAAATCGGCAGGACATTAAAATAATTTTATGTGTCATTTTGGGGTTAAATCGATCTCAAGTATCAATGAGTTAATACATATTAGGCCACCCATATGGACTAGAACAGTATTGGCATTCATTTTCATAATTCTTTATTTTTGGGTTTTGCGAGTCAGATCGCATATCGGACCCACGAACCTAATTGAATGACATGTAACCTCCATGTTTTACTGCAGTAAATAATATTGGCTGATTCGAAATGGAAGGTTACGTGCTTGCTTAATTGATCATGTTCCCGCCCTGAACTGCTATGAGCCAGTGCATGGTTTACAGTTTTGGCTTTGGGCCCGCAACTTGAGCCCTTGAGCAATTGAATAGCATTGCAATCTGAGACGAACGGGAGCCCACAACACACTCGTAGACATTCGGCTCTCTGCAATCAAGTTGCCATCTTCGAATTGGATATGGCCCTTGTACACTAAAGATACTAATGATAACAGATGCTTGTATGTATATCTCCAGCTAAGTAAAATCTCATCTTCTCACGTGCTGTGTGTACAAATATCCAGAGCAGATTCCTGTAGTTTTGATAGTCGACTTTAAATAGCACAGAGAGATTCTGCCGCTACATGTTACACTGAGAAGCACAGAAGTGGATTTGATGGGTTCATCTATTTGTTGCCAAATAGACCATGAACACAATCCTCTGCAGTCACTTTAAGGACTGCTGTAATCCTCCTACAGAAATAATCCATTTGTTTATTTAGTTATTGATTAGCGATGTAAATATAAATGTAGCTTTTATTTAAATCTTGCACTTGAAGTTTACTGTTTTAGACACTGCTGCGCTCAAGCCCCCTTTGTTGTGTCCAGTGGGTGGGAGAAAATCTGTATAGGGAGCTTTCAAGTCTTTATTGATTGTCATAATAACATTGTTTATCTAATTTAAAAAAAGAAGAAAAAAATAGCCACTTTTCTGTCCCCTAGTGTTATCCAGACCAATTTCATAAAAGAAGAAAAAAAGACCCACCTAAGCAATATATTTGTTAAAGTATTACTGGTGAACTGGTCATTTCATATGTCATTTTCTCTAGCATTGCTTATCTGCTTACTTCCCTGCATTAGCTTTAGTAGGAAAACTTACACCAGTCAGAACAAATCTTGGAGAGCCTTAAAGGCAGATCCTCTTTTACCCCTGGACACCTGACAGGAGCTGGAGAGAAGCAAAACTGCTCGAAGCTACAGTGCCAGTTTTAAAAGCTACATTTATTTTGTTTCCTTCAAATATTATATTGCTAATTAGTAACTAAATAAAAAAAATGTATGAGCACTAAATTTGCCCTTTAAATTTGTGTACAATAAAATTATTTATCATTTTCATACTCTCACTGTATAATTAAACATGATCACTCCAGTTCACTTCATTGTTTTGTCTGCTGTTCCCAATTGCTTTATTCTGCATATTTTGTGTGTTTCCTTCAATAAATCAGTTCCAGTTTGGACTTATATACATATTTTGTAATTCTTGGGAAAAGGCTTCACTTTTTGGTACTTTGCTTGAACTACCTGGGTTCTACCTTAAAGGGACCTACATCTGCACTTTCTGTTTCTTCTCCTGTTGTAACCTGATGCCGGTATCCTGCTAGGTCCATTGCTTAAAGGGACCTCCACCTGTTACTGATCATTTGTTCTTGGTTTCCTGACATGATGAAGCAGCTGGGCGCTGAGATTTCCAGAGCCCTGACAATCTAGGGTTGCTGCTGTAAACTGTAAACAGGAAGGTTTTGGGTGTGCACCTGGCCCCTGACCCGTGGGTTGTGACAACAGGTATGTGATGTCACCATGTGACAAGTTATTCAAAACTGACACAGAAAAGCTGAAGATGTAACTGCTTATGCCAGGTCACTTGCTGTAAGAGCTTGATTAATAGTATTTTTTTTTAGCAAGGCGTGTTTTTTTTAGGTGGAGGCTCATTTCAAAGGGCTGAAGATGAGGACAAAGGGCTTCAATCAAGAATGAAGAGCACATAATCTTCAATCAACATAGATGGCAGAGGAGTTAATGTTAGGTGCTATGGGGGATTCAATAGGACCCTCGTGGTTATAGTTAATTATACCATGGGGGTCTGTTGCACAGTGGTTAATTTTAGTTGTCATGGGGGTCTGTTAAGGACCTTCATGGTACTGGGAATAAGTTTAAATGCCACAGTGATCTCTAAAGGATTTCCGTGGTACAGGGATTAATTTTACATGAAACAGTGGTCTGATGTGGACCCCATGGTATAAGGATTCATTTTAGTTCCAATCAAGATCTACATAGACCCCATGGAATAAGGGAATATTGTAAGTGCAATGAGGATTTACAGACCCACATGCTTATAGTGCAATATACTATGAGGGTCTGGAGAGGCCCGCATGCTTATAGTGCAATATACTATGAGGGACTGTGGAGACCCCCATGGTATAGGGGTTTATGTTAGGTGTTGTGTCCCTTAGCTCATGGCAGTAGTGGTATTAACCCCTTAATAGTGTTTGATTTGAGAAATCAATCAGATATAATTAAGTTGTTAGTTTGCTGATAATGTCTCAGAGCCATTTTTTTGTCAAAATACACATAGGCATTTGTAACAATCTCAGCACTTAGAAGTACTTATGAGTAACCCTACTGGGATTTCACTGTTGGATTTTAGGTACCTCACAAGCATTCAGAGAGCATTTCTCATAGTTTTTTTATGGTGTGTGAAGTGATTGCAGGTAGCTGATTAACCAGTAAATGAAACTCACAATTGTTTCCCACAACAGACATGGATTGGAGACCACAGTTGCATGGTGTTATCTATAGAACCATCTTATCCTTTTTCTTTCGTTATTAACATGGTCAGTGTGATATTTCATGGTCTCCTCTAATATAGCAAATTTCTGTAAAAATGAATTGTGAATTTGTATTTTAAAAACAGCTGCTGCTAGTTTTATTTATATTTTTATACTAGGAGATAATTTTTATCTTCCTATATAGCAAGAACAGAGATTGCCTTAATATTAATATCCATGACCTTATGACTATTAAAATACTTTATTTATATAAACATTAATACATTGATAATATCAAAAATACATCAGACACAGTTCTACCCGAGTAGTGATTATATTAAGCTGTTCCAGTTTATCAAATGGTTTCTGAAGATTGAAGACTCCAGTTTATAACTTCTTGCATGGTTGCTTTAGCCGCATGAAGTGATACAAAAAGTCTAGTAAACTCTAGTGATATGAAGTGCACAAACTATCAAAATGTTGCTACTGTGGGAGCCAAAGGATTGCATCTAATATAACTTCTTGTATTGATAGGATCACTACACGTAATATTTTTCATCAAATGCTTAAATAAATAAAATAAAATACTCTTTTTCTTCAACTGTTGAAAAAAATAATACATTTTTTTTCCTGATATTATTCTGTATTCAGTGCACAAATAAGAATATCACTTATATATATATATATATATATATATATATATATATATATATATATATATATATATATATTATAAATTGGGATAAACAATAAACAACTGTAGTCTCATGGGATTTCATAAGCATTAACTTTAAGCCTCAACACATTTAATACAATTTATTTTACTAATAAAGCATATCAACTGAAATAATTTACATAGACTTGTCTGTCTGTGGATATTCCTTTATCATAGTTATAAACTCAAAATATTCAAAAAAAAATGTAGAGAAAAAAATACAGCCTCTAATGTATTACTAATGTATTAATGCAATTAAGTTATTGTGGCGCCTATTTTAGTCTCTAGAGATTGACTTCCTGAGATGGGAGGAAAGATGAATGCAGATAGGAAATTTCTATCTGCACAACAGAAATGTGGCAGCTACAACTCAAACTGAATTCATTAGGGTTAATGTGAAGCTCATTAGCTTGAAGAAGCAGCCTAATAGAAAAATGTAACCGAGCAATAAAAGTAATTGCATTGAAGAGAACAATTTAAAGGCTGTGTTAATTTTTTTTTGTTTCAATTTGGATATTCTTCCTAGGTGATGGGTAAATCCATGTTACACACTTTGATCAAGAGCACAACTACATTGTGATATTCGTGCAGCAGATTATATATGTCACAAACCCCTGGACACTTGGGGCCTCATTCAATTTCAAGCCCGCAACTCGCTCGCCGACTGCCGCATGTCTGCGATCGAGTTGCTGGCTCCTGTTGGACTCCGTTTGCATGGCTATTCAATTGCTCCAGGTCACGAGTTGCGATCCTGAAGCCAGTTCCGTAAACCATGCACTGGTTGGGAGCAGTTGTGGGCGAGAACCATATCATTTCACCGAGCTCGTAAGCGCCAATTTCGATTCAGCCAAGAGAAAATGAGACTGTCATAATTACGTCAGTAAAACATGGAGGTTGCATGTCAATCAATCCTATATGCGATCAGACTCGCACAACTTTGAAAATGAAGAATTATGAAAATGAATGCCAATACTGTTCTAGTTTATATTGGTGTATTAACTCATTGATACCCAGGATCATTTAACCCCGAAATTACACATAAAATATAACTTTTTTCATGCAGTTGTGCGTGCTTGAGATTGGTGCACAATCAATTATAATGTCTTTCATTGCTCTTCCCATAATTTACAGTGCGGTATTACTGTTTTATTTGCATTTACAATGCCACGAATTGGTGTTTAACCCCTTTGCGGGTCCTCTCGAATACATGTAGGATTTTCTCTTCCATTTTCGGTTTACAATTGTGGATACATTTGCGAGCTCGGGGAATTGGAGTTATTGAATAGCGAATTGCAATTTTAGCCCTGCAAAAGTGACACATCAAAGGCCTTTGGATGGTGCAAGTTACGAGTTGGAAGGCCGACACTTTTTCAAGCTTGTAACTCGTAACCCAATTGTAGCCAGCAAAAAGACACCAATTGAATAGCAAATTTGACTGCGATCTCACTTATGGGACAGCTGGTCTCAAATTGGGCAAATTGAATGAGGCTCTTGGCCTTTTGGGTCTGCCTCCTGGACCTTGATTTATATTAGCCACATAGCCAGTTGAATCAAAGTGATATTTTAAAGGCCATAAGGTCCATAAAAGACTTTACAATTTGTTATGTTGTGTGATGTTTTTCCCCAAGCTCTGGTTGTATGCCTAGACTCATAAGGCCCTTTTCCACAAGGTAATTTTTGCCTAGACGGCTCTGGGTACATTTTCCATTTTTACAGCCTTTATTTTGTGTATAGAGTATGTTTTAGGGTGCAACTATTGCATTAAGCTAATACAAATATTATCCTACTCGTGCTGGACTCCAACCTCTCTCCCAGACATTCTGGCTCCAGGGCTCACAGTATCGTATCAACCCATGCTGCACCCAGATCCTGACTGGAGGTAACTGGTTGCTGGGCCATAGACTTCTCTGTACCTAGCTGGGTAAATAGACAGGCTGGTGCTGGGTTCTTGGAGCCAGTATTAGCCCACATGGGAGTAATTCAAAGGGGCACAAGGTGTGAAACTTATGTTTCTGTAAGGAAGTGGCCACTGCTGATTGATGAGTAACCTCTATAAAATGATGTACCCTGATGTGGCCCTCTTAAACCCAATGAAGAGGTGTTGTGACACAGTGTTCAATACAGAAGTAACAAAACAGCAGAAGACAGATTCAGTATCACAGATTTTATCAGAATTAATCTTTTGCCAGTCTTCTAGCACAAAATGGCCTTTGCTAAGACCAAGGCTCCTCATTTTTCTTTCTTTACAATATTCTGCTATGGATAGGGTTACTAGTCTAAGAAACTGGTGCCATTATCTTATTATCCTTCAATATATTCTTTATCTTTTGCATTTGTTAGGGCAAATGTGAAGCTCAATACTTTACTTTTAGTCAGAAGTTGAAGAACGTGGAAGAAGCAGTCTAATAAAAAAAAGGTATCCTAACAACAAAAATAAATGCATGGAAGTGAAAAATGTAAAGGTTGTCCTTATTTATTTATTTTTTACTTTTTATACAAAATTGCATATAGAAACAAACTGACTAATTTCAACATCGTTTCTAGGTGATATTATACACTTTTGAGCAACAGCACATCTACATTGTAATATTCTTGTCACATATTAATGAGAGAGTTTTTTTCCCATAGAACCTAACTTTTATCCACTAATATTTCAGCCTGCCTACTATATTTGCTGTGTTCAAAATAGAAATAAAGAAACAGCAGGAGACAGATTCAGTTATATCACCAATTTTATCAAATTTAATATTTTTCCAATCTTCTAGCACAGAAAGGTCTTCACCGAAAATGTGTGTTTGAATACTAAAAATCATTAAAAAAGACTTTAAAGCCCAGATTCGCAGACTCGTCATGCTTCTTTCATTATAATACAGAGGCAAGTAAAGGTTTGCAAACCCTGTTATAGAAAGGGTCACTAGGCTAAATTTATGCCATTATCTTATTATCTTTCATTACATTATTTTATATATATATATACATATATATATATATATATATATATATATATATATATATATATATATATATATGTGTGTGTGTGTATATAATTTATATAATACCTTGTGATATTGTATTGCTTTTTATAGCTATTTCCAAACCAGTAATTTGAGATCTACATTATCAATAAATCTTTAGAAGAAGAAATAACAACAAAAAATGAAATGCAGAATCACATAAATGAAATAGGACTGCGTTTTCTTAGTGAGCATTTGAATAGACTGGTTCTAAACCAGGAGATATTTAACCTTCAGTACTATAAATCCCAGTTCAGGTTTTTTTGTTAATCAACAAAAATATTTCATTTGTGTGACTATCGTAATTGTGTATGCTCTGGACTCGTCTAACCTCTGAAGCATCTGAGCACAGACTTGAACACAATAGACATATGGCCATGGAATACAAAACAGAGAACATTGTTTTTTTAACCGAGGACATCTGCTCCCAGCCTTGTGTTCCTTAGATTCATGGATGGTGCCTTTCTGTTTTTTTATGTTCAGTTCCTCCATGTGTTAGAAAATCTTGGAGGCAATGTGATCTTCCTCATAAATCCATATTGTTTACATGAGGAATTGTGCAGAATTCAAAATATATGTGCAGTCATTTATTGCCATGGTAACCAGGCCTCCAACTAGCACCTTCATATAGCCATTGACTAGTAGATCGACAGGCACCGACTGTGATGTAGCAGAGCAACGTCCTGACTTTATAGCACAGTGAAAACATAATCAGCTGATTTTCGAACAAAGCATGAAAGAAGTATTAGTGATGTCGCTGTGCCAGTCTCTGCATGCCTCTGTTTGATGTAGTTGGGCACTCTCTTACCTTATACCAATTTCCTACGAATATACAAAAAGTCTGTAAAATGTCTCTCTTCTTCTCATTGTCACACAGTGAGATATAAAATTCTTCTTTGTTTGTATTCGTGCTCGCTCATAGGTTTGTTGTTTATTTTATTTCTTTTTTATGGCAAAATACTATATTCATTGTATAGAATTTATACGAAAAACTGCAATATCAGAAGTTGATTTATATGACAGAAAAAATAAGACTAAACATGCACTAAAGTCTGATAAAGATGTCAAATGCTTTTCAGATGATTAAAATATGAGATTTGTAATTTAGTATAAGTATGTTGTACATACGTAGAGCTACAGAAAAGATTGGAGCTTTATCAATAAAAAGTAATAACTGAAGTGAGCATAAAGTTTTGCTCCCGAATAAATTCTCCAACTTCTTGATTAGTGGACCCATTATGCGCTAGGAGTCCTTCCTTGCATTTCCACGTCGGTGAACTGAGGCATTGTATCCGTGCTCTCAGTATTGGGGGTTATGGGGGAAATTACGTGTTTAAGGCGTAAAAGCATTGTAAACAGAAGTAGCAATAAAACCGCAAGCAACCCTAGAAATAGCCCCACATACATATACAGGTTTGAATATTTATCCGCCGTGGTGGCAGTTGCTTCTGTGGCCACAGTTGGGACAAAGATTGTTCGGTTTCCACGATATTTGAAATAAGCTTCAGTCATTTCTTGCTCTAAGTTTGCCAAGTTTCTAGCGTTACGGGGGATGTCCAGTCCACTAATATAGGTCGGGCATGCTCTGTTACATTGACTGATCCCTGGTTTCAGGTCATTTCACATCCAAACCATTATAATTCCAAAAATGATAAATGTAGCCTCCAACATGCACAGCTACTTTAGTTCAACAATGTTCATCATAAGAAGGATTCATGGTCATGTTAATCTACCAAAGCGTTTTTTTTGCTTTCTCAGCATTTGCTTTCTGTAGGATGATTGACAATGAATGATCTGTCCCTTTGTAGCACGGACACAGCTAGTATCCTGTCCGCATACAATACATTCCAGGATAAATCTGTTCACTAAATTCTGCCATGGATGTGTTGGTCCTGATGAGAGTCCGTTATGGTTCTGTAAAAGAAAAGATCACACAGAATAATATTTTAAAGGTAGAAATTGCTTACATAATTACTTCAATGTGTAATATTTTGATCTGTAGGTGAATGAGAGACGGGCTAGCTGAAGGGAGGCCCTTCATCACTTTATGTATTTCCTATTTTAGTGCTTTTCTCTATAGTAATTGTTTTCTAATTTTCTTAACTATTTTGTGCATTTTTTCCCTTAATAGCACTCTGTCACCACAAGATCAAGTTTTTTGGGGGTTATTCTGAAAGAGCATGAGAAACTGATTGAATGTTGTGTTATACAATACTAGTAAATTCCATGTTGTTATTGCAATATTTATTTGTAAATGATCAGCTCACAAATATTAATTAGCTGCTTTAAAGTTAAATCAACTAACTTATAATTCAAAAATCAATTTTGTCCATTTAATGGCATTTACAGGGACTCTGTCACCACAACAGGAAGTTGATATTTAAATTACAAGATCATATTATTTCATGTACACATAGACAATACAGTTCATATTACAGAATTTTAAAATTATAATTAGTATTATTATCTTATACTTATAATGTGCCAACATATTTAGTAGGGCCATACATTAGACGAGTACAATGCAAATACTTACATATGTTTATATCCTCTAGATAATAACCTTGGTATAGATAAAAGCATAATTTTTCATAAGGCTCAAGTTTTATTATTTTGCTATATTATAAATATTTTAGTTCATATCAGCAATAAGATTTTTTTAAGAATTGCTACAGTTGCTTTACTTTGTGCATTTAACTTGTTATTGTCTTCAGTGCAAAATATTATTTTCAACCTGGTGAAATCATCTTAAAGGGGATAGACATGAAGCCTCATGCAGTTTTTTAAAGTGCAGTATTGATTTTTTATTTGCATTTACAGTGCTACGATCAGGTGTTTAACCCCCTTGCGAATCCTATCTGGTACCCGTAGGATTATCTTCTACATTTGCCATTTATGGATGTGAAAACATTTGCGGGCTTGAGGAATTGTAGCAATTGAATAACGATTTGCAATTGTAACTTTACAGGCTTGATAGATCAAAGGTTTAGATAGGTTGGAGTTAAAATTTTAACAACCTCAGGGATTCCTCAGCAGATCATTTGCGGGTAGCGAAAATACGCCAATTGAATATCAAATTAGTTTATGGGCTACATTACGGGTTCCAGTAAACAACAATTGCTCAATTGAATAGGGGCTGTAGTGTATTATTGTTCAGGACAAGACCTTTTGCACAGACTCTATTGCTTTGAAAAGAAACAGGCTGTATGCTTTTTAAGGTAAAACCCTAGAGATTCTTCTGAGATTACAATAAGTCAGTCCAACTAAAAGCAATGCTATCTGATAAACGCATAGGAATAGTCTAAGGTTAATTGTGCCTGATTATTTATTCAGAGTTCCTTTCGGATCACTACTTCATTGTGGTGAAGGGGCTTGTGTACTTCAATGAAGCTGTGAGCCATGACATGTAAGGTCACCCAATATGGGCAGGTCATTGCAGAGAGGTCAGGCAAATTGCGATCCACTGGAGAAGCAACTGGCAACGCACTCCAGTATCTTTGCCATGAAAACCGCATGGATAAGCATGACCAGGGACATAACGATCAATGTGCCTGGAGTGCTGCAGTCCATATGGTCACAGAGAGTTGGACACCACTGAATGAGTGAACAACAACCATTTATTCAGAGAATGGACAGAAGAGATTGTATGATTAGCTGAGATGCTAAGCTCCACCTACAATAAAAAGTCCATAGAGTGGGAGATATTCTGTTCTAAGTCTTTTTCAGACATGTCTAGCTTTGCCTAGAATGGTGGCCAACAAATTAATCTAACAGAAATGTGCTAACAACCTCTGGGGCAGATCCTCTTCTATCACATGGTATGGAGAGAAACACATCTGAAGTCCAAAGCACTAAAGTTCTAATCGCTATTTGATTTTTTTTTTCTTTTTTATTGCTAACCAGTTATTAAATAACACAAAAACCCCATTGTATGAGTCCAGCAGAGGAAATTTAAAGCCTGTTCCCTTTTAAGTGTTGTTTCACACTTTCAAATATCCGCCCCGTGTTGTGATCTTTCCTGATTGCATCTGACTTTCACATGCGGTGCAGATGATTAGGTTTCTAGATAAAAAGGACAAAATGTACCCATTCAAAAAGTGTATACAGAAAAACAAGCTGGATCACAAACTAGTGTAGATTTCCAGAATCCCACTCTGGCACGGCATTAGAACATTTTAATTAGGATTGTGTTTGTCTAGTTTAAAATTATTATAATATACTTTTTGTTCATAGGTTTAGAAAATAAAACACTTGGGGCCTCATTCTATTATCGTCCGTAAAATGGCCGCAAGGCTGCGATTCCTTGCGGGGGTTCCGTTACCTCGCAATTCTATTAAACGGCCCCGCAAGGATCTCCTCTTACGGCCGGCCGTATATCTTGCAACCGGCCGTAAGCTCAGAAATCTTTAAAGTCAAAAATTAAATTCAAGACAGCACTGTAAAGCTCTGTAAATGCTAGGGATCATATTGGGGGACATGAGGATTAATAGCAACCCCCTCTCAAGCTTGCACATCAGCCCAAACCCGAGTTTACATTAACTGTTTATTTTCCGGCCGCAGCGTGGCCGCGTCTGAGGTGCTCCAAGCACTCTGGACTTTTTACATGGATATTTGACATATATAAAACATTTTTTTTTTACGGATTTGAGTATAGGGGAATGTTGTGCTATTTTTGCTAACACCTACAATCACTTTATAGTCTCCTCAGAGTGCAGGATGGCTTTATTTGGGCTTTATAATGTGCTTAATTGGTGCTAGCGGGACCTTTTTCCTGCAAGTAAGCTGCGGCTCGGTTTTAGCCTTGCAGAGAGGGTTCCCGGAGCAATAGAATAGCAACCGGGGCTTTCTTGCGGCCGTTTTAGATGAAAGGCTTTCCTCCGGCGCGAGCGGCCGCAAGGGATAGCAAGGCGCCGGCCGCAAGCCTGCCGGAATCCGCAGCCTGAGGGGAATAGAATAGCCGAATAGCTTGCGGCCGGTCCTTGCGGCCCCGCATCTCCTACGGCCGGTAAAAGAATGAGGCCCTTGGTTTTTGATTGATTCCGATTTGGACTAGGGATTTATTAGGTTATTCATATATATTTAATGTGGACTCAACCATAGTGTGCTCTTTTGAACAACTAGACTTGCAACTGAACATTTTACTTTCAGAACAAAAGATAAATACAGATTTATTTAATTCTATATTATATGTTAAAGCTTTTTACAGGAGTCAGTGCCCAGTTTGAGAGGCTTTTCCAATGGAGAATTGTATATGATTTTATGGGATTTACATGTAAAGGCCACTGTAGTGCAAAACTTTCTGATGCATTTAAAAAAAAGTATGTCCTATACATGACCAAAATGTTGTTTTTCATGTGAAATATATTACATTTACTAAATAAAAAAACTAATAAAGCATCACAGAAACATAAAAGCAATGTTTGATCTGCCTTCTATCTTAAAAACAAGTTGAGAGGAAGTATAAACAGCATCTTTTGGAGAGTCTGTTAATTGTGTTTCTTATCTGATCACATTCACTTCAATGGAAAAACAGCCACAATGAGCTGCCCAGACATCCATAAGATTCACTGTTTCTGTGTCCTGGAACATGTCAGGACAGAGGAAGAGAAAAAGAGACAACAATTTAAATTGGTTTATCTACACTATAAGGCAACTTATTTTTCATACAAAAATATGTTTTATGAAGTGTCTAAAATATAGTCTTTTTAATGCAAAATATACATTCTGAAAGTAATTTTAGCTCAAATACATAAAGCTAGAAATTAGCACTATTTTTAAATTTAGCTCCTCGCCTCTAGGTTGCTGCCATGTTGGCTTCTCTTGTTCCACACATGTTACCTTGTAAAGTTGGCAATCACCATATAACATCTCCCAATGCAAGTACAGCAAGTGTAGCGTGGCCAGCATCTTTCTGTGGGGCCCTGCACCATTACGCCATGAATAAGAAGCTGATGGCCAATTTCTTTGCTTTTTTTAGATGCAATATGGAGAATTACAGGAGATTCTCAACTTGCGGCTGACACCCCCCCCCCCACCCCCCCCCCCCCCCTTATATAGTGATAAACTCTGAGGAGGCACTCAGTCCAAGATACCAGCTCCTAGCGATAAGCAGAGGGAACAAAATAGTAATAATGCATAGCTTTATATAATTGGGACAATATTTATTATATTTTATACAACTTTTAAAGGGCTATGTCCCTTTAAATATTATTGGGGGAAATCTGTCTGAAATCAGAATGTTTCAATTAATGGTAATTAAAAAAATCTGGTGAGTCAGATCCAAAAATATCATATAAGAGGGAAAAGCTAAATACAGTATCCTTGTCTTTTTCCTATTATTATAATTAAGTGCCATTTTATTGGCAAGAAAAATAAAAGGTATCATTCTAGGTATCTAGGTATAAGTATTGGTAAAATTGGTATTTTTTTATTTTTATTTGTTGCATCAGAAAGAGAGTATTTGATTATGTACCAGTGTGTTTCCTTTTTCTCAAATAAAGGTTTTACTTAATATTTTTTCCATGCAAAAAGCAACGTTTGTAATGTTTATAACACAATCATTTAAAGGCTTAAAAAAAAAAAAAAAAAACTTTGTGTTCCTTGCCCCTTTTATTTAACTGTATCCTCCACAGTGTAATTTATATTTGAAATGTAGACTTTACTTACATTAAGGATCCCCGAGAGTAACAGTTACCTTCTGGAATCACCCATCTTCCTGTTCTCTCTTATGAGAGCTTCCATATTTCACAACTGTGACCTAAAGCCATACCAAAAGGAGAGGGACTTCACACTACTAGTGTCTGATAGTGCTAGTAATCATGCTGAGACACAAGATGGTTAGAATCTGTTACTCTGGGGGCTTCTTAGAATTAAGTGAAGAGTAAATGTTTATTTTAATTTCACTGACAAGAGTAAAACCTAGTTGAAAGAGTCCTATTAAAAGTGAACTTGTTAACAGCGGAATATATATTGTATAAAGCAAAACAGAGGGATCAAAAGATTTCACAGACAAAAGTTGTTTATCTTGTGCAGTGGAGATTTGCCTAATATTTGGAGTCTTGCCTATCCTTATGGGACAAAAGTAGTAGACTTCTCTACTAGCATGGCACACATTTATGTGAAGTGTTAAAAACTAACAACATTAGCAACAGTTTAAGCAATGAGTATAAATTAATTTGAAGGGGGAATGTTAATTTAGCAGACTCTGCTTGTATCATGAGTGCTTTTTCCTCAGACACTTATTTTGCCTGGAATCTAATAGGAAATGTTACCCTACGGGGTGCTTGCTCTACTATTAAGTTCTATTATGTGCCTACTCATAGTGCTAGTCTTTCAACCTAACTGAATAGTACATTTGCATTCACATTCAAATGTCTAATATAAGTTAAAAGACATATTTCCTGCTCAGAATTCCAAGAAATACAGTTATTGCACTACCTACAGGGAACATAGGCGAAGACATGCAAATGTACCGGCAAATGCTTCACTCTTTAATCCAAAACCATTTCAAACATGGCTCCTTTTAGGCAAATGCCTGCTGTATTACATAGCTTTAAGCAAAGCCCAGGATGGATTATGCATAAGCCAGGAAACCTTCCCACGGACAGCTGTTTCAAGGTTACTGCCTCTCATCAGCATGGGGGTGGTTTCTAGCTTGTGTAGTAGATTTTGTGGTGTGACAAAAGTGCCCACAAAGACTTTGCTCTTTAATCCAATAACATTTCAAAATTAAAATGAAATTCAAGATTAAAGAGCAAAGTTGTTGTGGGCACATTTGCATGTGCCTGCCCAGGTTGCCCAGGTTCCCAGAATACAGTGCAATAACTTTATTTATTGGAATTCTGAGCATGAAATAAGTCTTTTAACTTACATTAGACGTTCAAATGTGAACACAGATGTACTATTTATTTACTGTATGCTGGAGGGATTCTATCGCTCTTTTGCTCACCATATATTAAATTATTGTTGTGGTAAACATAACTGAATGGAGATCTTATCTGAATCACCCCCCCACCCCCCCCACCCCCACACATCATCCCATGTGTTGCATCCTTTTAGGAACCAAAGCAAATATCTGCATATTTTAAATGAAAATTAGATACATTAGTTAAAAAATAGAACTATATTTATTTGTTTCAAACTTTTTCAAAACTCTGTTGTACATTATCAAGTCAAGTTATCCTATAGTTCTTTATACTAAAAACTAAAAATGACACTTCTGTGATCCATTAAGCACTAACTTAAAGGTTTAATCAAACAAAATGCAAACCCTTAAAGTTAATAACAAACACAAATTAAACAAACCATTTGCTAAAACTTGCATTATATGTGTGGGTTGGACGTCCTTACTCTACATCAGAGGTCGGCAAGTTTGGTCCTGGAGGCCTACACACAGGCCTGCATTTGAGGATTTCCTTTCTGTGTACCGGTGAGTCAATCAGGATGGCTGAAGAAGCGATAGGCTTGCCTGTACACAGCAGTGGTATCCTCAAATCCAGGCCTGTGTGTGGCCCACCCCAGATGTAGAGTAACGATATTCAACACATAAATATAATGCATCCGAGGACACTTAGTAAGACTCTGTTCCTGCACTAATCAGCTACACTTTTCTTTATAAAGTGGAAAACTTACTTTTCTTGTTCATGTTTTTTTTTTTTAATTTTGCAAAAACTGCCTCCTTTTGCAACCACACATTTTCTATAATTAGGATAAATTATTCCTCTGCTACAATGTGACGGTTTAGAATACCTTCAGACAATGATTATTGTGTTGGAGCTTGGAATATTAATAAGTCAGTTTCTCTGGATCTTATGAACTGCATTATTGAAAATTTTATTTAACCCTCACTGTAAAAGCAAATGCCTTAAAGGCATTGAATTTAAAAAAAAACAATGTTCCCAGTGCAAGGGTAATAAATAAAATGAACATTTTCCAGTGGCTGGTTTCACTATAACAATTCAAACTAATACCCATTCATTAATACACATTAAGCTTATTTCCTATTTACAAAGTTAGTGTATACCACTGGAAATCAACTTTGTGGCTCCCCTGAGGTTTTATTAATGCTCCTAAAACACAAAGTACTGGATTTAAAGAACCACAGTATGATAGAAAAAAAGTTTGCAAAATTTAAGTTTGTAAAGAGCACAGGTCTGCAGGTAAAAAGGGTCATAATAGTAAGATTGTTGCTGCTTCCTAGAATCATCCATTATAGTTTGGTGAAGGTTGTATGTTAGAGTGAATGTCTAGGGCAGCAGGGCTTACAGTCAGTGGCAGAGTTAGTGAATGGAGGGCTGTGGTGCAAAAAAAAAAAAAATATATATACCCATATATTTCTGTTGCATTGTTCAGTCGTTTCCGACTCTCCATGAGCTCATGTACCATAACACACCAAAACATCTTCCTGGCAGAGATACTGGAGTGGGTTGCCAGTTCTTTCTCCAGTGGGCTTTAGCATACAGCTCCTGGTATTCCTAGGTGGTCTTCCATTCAAGTACTGACCATGCCCATCCCTGCATGCCTTCAAGGTGGTGTGACCTCTTGGTTCCTGAACTTGGAATCAAACCCAGGTCGCAGTGGTAAAAGCACAGAATCCTAACCATTGGACCACCAGGGAACCCACCCACATCTATACACACACATATATATGGGTGTGTCATATGATATGTATTTAATCTTTATTTTTTATTTATGTAGTGGGTTCCCCTGGCCTCCTGCCAAGAAGCATAAATGTTTTTAAACTTTGCAGTGCTGTTTTGAAAGCCCTCCAAGTGTTTACTTACATAGCCTGTTATCTGTAGTTTAGCTGCACCAGCCAAAATATTGAGATTATGAGGAGAAAAAGCTTGACGTTTTCATGTCCTGAATAAATGTATAGAATTTGTTTTAACATTTATTAAGTTTTAAAATCAACAGGACTTCTGTAACCCAGAAATGGGTAACAAGGGGTTATGTATTTCTTGCTTGCTTCAAAGAAACTCCTGTAAATTTAAAAGCAGACAGAGAGTTGCAATAATTTACCAGATGCAGAAGGAAGAAGTTGAAAGTATCTATAAATATGCAGCCTTATTAAATTGCGATTTGGCCAATTGAATAGGGCTCTATATAAGCACAGAGCATATTTATTTTACAGAAGTTTTTAGTTAGTGAAGACCTTGCTTTTGGATAGATGCTCACTAACTAAAAACTTCTGTAAAATAAATAAGCTCTGTGCTTATATAGAGCCCTTTTCAATTGGCCAAATCGCAATTTAATAAGGCTGATAGTAAATAATGTTCAAATTTGAATGTGTAAAAAAACGTTAAGGAAAACTAATTTCCTGCTCCGAATTCTGAGAAATACAGTTATTACATTGCATTCTGGGATCCTGGGAGCGACATGCAAATGTGCCCACAAAAACTTCACTCTTTAATCAAAATATGATTTCAAACATGGCTCATTTTAAGCATATGCCTACCCACAGACAACACTACTTTACTGCCTCTCATCTGTTAGGGGCCACATCTAGCTTGCATAGTAGATCTCGTGGGGAGGTTATTTACCAAAACAATCAATTAATTTATGGTGGTCAATATAAATAAATATATATATATATATATATATATATATATATATATACTAGGAACTTGCCCGTCAAAAATGATGAGTTTAAAATTCTAAGGCTAGCAATGCTGTTTGCCACACAATGTGAGGCCTTTGGCGCTCAGCGCTCATTGAGAGCCTTTCCTGCCGCCTACTGTACGGGCTGCTCATTGCAGGTTTCATTAACCTGCAAGTTTTGTGCTTGGGAATGCCATGTGTCTCTTTGCATCATCTCCCCCTGTCCCTTTTTCTGTTTCTT